>JAKCPB010001808.1:0-201305 GCA_021442155.1 Cymbidium sinense | reverse complement strand
CTAAATCTAAGGTGAAAATGGGTATATGGTTTACCTCCACAAGAGAGAGTAAACCACCCGACTACTTAGACTTACAACCGCCTGGGGGTGGCTGCCAACTAACTCCTCCTATGATTTTAAATTCATGTACCCAAGTCATATGCTTTATGCAAGATAGCTAGGCTATTATTTATTTAGAAAGAGTCTAAGTCCTTAAACTCACTCTCTAAGAGACTAGATCATGTAAGGGCAAAAAATGACCTAGATCTAATGCAAAACATATTACATATTATTTTCATTTTTGGACAATCAATTTGACTCAAGCTAATAGGATTCATATGCCTAATGCATGAGAAGTAAGATTATTGGCCAAAAGCAAGAAGGGAGGGTGTGTTTCCACCATGGCTCTCAAAGGTCAAGCCAAGTTTCTAGAAAAGGTGGAAGCCCTCCAATCAAGAGTGAAACAAGATGCTTTTGTGCATGATATTATAAAGAAATACTCATCCACTAAGGGGTTGCTAATTATTTTATCTTGATTTTTAACTTAAGCTTTAAGTGAGGTTATGAGTTATTTATTTTAAATTTTGAGTTGATTAATTTGGTAAAAGATTTATTTTTCCCTGAGAACCTAATGTCATCTGGCCATACATCAAGTAAGGAAGAAATTAGGAAAATGATTCCATTTTAATGCACAAGCTAAACAAATCATGAATCAATTTATAAAGCTAACATGAAAGAATAAGAGGCCACTTATGGTCGGGCACCACCGCATAAACCTAAAAAAATTGAGTAGAAGCTCTACCCTTATACAACCTGGATTACAAATGAATTAATTTACAATCAAGTAAGAAAATTCATGTTATCCTTCAAGTTTCATTTCTTCATTCTTCTTTCTTTTTTCTTCTTTCTTCTTTTGGTTCCTTCTTTTGGATGGTTGGAATGTGGATGCTAAAAGGCTTCACATGGTACATAATATGAGATCTTATGACCAATGCTCATCCTAATCCCCATAACAATCATTCCAAAATCCTAATTGCCAAAACTACATGAAAAGGAAAAATAAAAATCTAACTAACACCTATAAAATAGAGATTAGCTAAAACAAACCATACAAATCCCAAGCATGTATATTGGACTTACCACCCACACATGGGTGACTAAGTCCACCTATTTATTGATTGTGCTTAGGGTATAAGCACCGACAACAAAAGCATTTATATTTTTATTTATTACAATGCCCCTTGACCACAATCCCCTGTAGAAGATAATGGTTAGACTAAGATCGCCCTACCATTCACACATACACCCTAACATCCAACTAAAACAAAATACATCAAAATAAAGAAAACATCAAATCAAACCATGCCTCTAATCTAAAGCTAGAAGTGGTGACTTAGCCTATGTGTGCTTTTAATGTTTGTATGGTATGCTTAGCTATGGCTTTAAGTTAGAGTTTTCTAAGTGTGAAGAGTGTTCAACTTAGAGTGGGGGTTTCATTTAAGTTTTTTAGTTGTCTTGGGTTGATTTTATTTTGTGTTTTGATTAGGTTCAAGTGAATCTTATAATTAATTAATAGGTTGTAAAGAGAGGGAAAGAGAAGAAAAAAACTTCTCTTTCCTTCCCTAGCTTAAGTAATTTCTAATGTAGATTCATATTATAGTTTTGTTTAGTGATTATTTTATTATGTTATTTAATTAATCTTAAGTTTAGATCAACTCTAAATAAATCTGTTCAAAAGAAAGGCATTTTAAGATTAAGTAAAGTGAATTAATACACAAAACACACATCACTTGATTTCTTTCCCAACATGTATAACATGCACATGGATGAATCCTAAGTATATCTATACACATCAAATGGGAATGTTTAGCACACTTTATGATGAATGCTAAATGAGTTACTTAAGAAAATTTGAATGCTTATGATGCATGATTTTCATTAAGTAGAAAAGGGGAGTTTCTTATCCAATTTTCATATGCACACATGAATGTATGAAAGGCATAAGTGGGTACGGTGTTGTTAGCACCAGAAGTGTAAGTTACAAGACCTACTTAGGGCTACTTAAAGCCTCACAACCCCGGGGTTGTTTAGACTAATATACCACTTTCCTTAAATACAAGCATATGTACAAAAGAAATGAATGGAAAAGAAAGGATGCAAAAAGTTATACTTGATTGTTTGATTTGTTTATGCAATTTATATGTGTGAATATGAAGATCCTTCTTAGGTTATAACATGGAAGGGGATAAGAGTAGAATTGAGCAAGTGTTATGTTCTTTAAAAGAACTATACACTTTGCAAATCTTATTCAAATCCATGTTAAGAGAAAAGAAAGGAAGCAAACATAAGACACATTTTTATATTCAAATGCAAACTTATAAATAAAAAAATAAGTAACACACTTTCAATTTTGGTAATTGATTCATATATTTTGAAAATAATTTGGAATTTAATAGTGATAATAGCCATTCAAATTTTTACTTTAGCCAAAACATGCAATTTGACATAAGGAAAACATTTTCATTTTAATTTTATTTTGAAAAGCATGAATGCATGAAATCCATATGACATACACATTTAGCATGATAGAAAGAAATCAAGTGATGAAAGCAATGTAAATTCATCCACCCTAATTAATTTCTAAAGATAATCTTATAAAATAAGAGAGCTTAAAGCAAATCAAGTTATTTTTAAAGAAGGTTTGATTTTGTTTAGAGTTTGATTTAATTTGAGAAATGTGAGGTGAGTTTGTTGTTCCTAACCCATTCCCACATGTGTATGATATTTAAATTCAATTTTTAGATGATTAGATCCATATTATATTTATGATTAGGTTAAGGTATGAATTAAGTGTGTTAATTACCCCTTACCTATACCACCTTAGCATAGTTAATCAAATAATTATGAGCTAATGAGATGACATAAAACTACACAAGGAATTTAAATCAGCAATGCACCTAGTAAGAAAAGGGCCTAATGCATTTGGCTCATGATTAATGATTAATTAAACTAAGGGGTTTAACTTAAGTACTTTCATAACCCCCCTCACACATATGAGTTGGATTTTGATTTCCTTATTTATACTTAGGCTCTTGGACACTTAAACATCTACCCAAGATAGATTAATTGAGTTCTGGAAAGTTTTAGAATTTTATGAAATTAATTAAGGGGTAATTAGTGAATAAACCCTTAATTAAAGATGGATTAAGGAAGAAATGGGGATTTAGGGAATATCTTAAGGAAAGTATCTCAAAATTATTCCTAAACCTCATATTCACTTAATCAAATCTTAATTGACTCAATCAGAGGGCCAAACCACTAATTATACCCTTAATTAAGCCTAATTATATTAAGGGAGTGATTAAGGAATGAGTTAGCCTCTAATTAAGCCACCAAAAAATCCCAAGAAAATTAGGAGGTAGGAGTCATCCCACTAATCATACACAAGAAGTTTCAGATTAATCAGTGGAGTAATTAAGGGGTAATTAGTAAAATAAGATTCCCAATAAAACCCAAATTTAGAGAAAATAATAATTCAAAATCAATTAAAATCAATTTTATAATAGTTTATGTTCAATTATCTTTTCAATGCAATTTATTTCATATTTTTTGATTTTTCTAGGCTTAGATATGAATTTAGGAAGTGTGGTGAAATATTCCCGCCTTCATCTATCCTCTTGAAGAGGATAAATGAAAACAAAAATACACGCCATTTTGGTCGGGACACCACGTAGATCCATAAATGTTCTTATTAGGGTGATCATATATGACATTGAGGAGAGGTGTACTATCTCAAAAGATGGAAGTCACCACCCTACAATGGACCTAATCACCTCAATAAGGACTCCTAAGGACTATGGGTCTGCATATGTACCATAGATTCTTACCCTACTTTACATGGGAAAGTAAAGTAGGTTTATTTTAAACCTTCATTAAGTTTCCTAGGGGGCAAGCCCCATAGTTAATTACATCTTGAAAGGGGATTCTTAGGAATACTCAATTAAGGTAAATGATGGTCTCCAAAGATTTCAATAGGTAGGACTATCAATCGATTAGTTTATTTTTGAAAATCAAGTGGGATCGATCATGAGGAGGGAGTTCTTATCGAAGCCAAATGGAGATGAGTAGGGGATGTTTAGGATACTAGGAAGCCTAGTAAACATCCCAAACTATCCTATGGTTGGGCTTTACATTTTGAAATTGAGGGAATTATTTGTTTGAGTTGAATTTTTATTATAGGGCTCATAATTCAACAATACAAGGTTATGGAAATGCCTAAGAGGTGAGGATTTATGCTTATGCCCCATAGAAGGGAGAAGCAACCTCAGAACCTAAATCTAAGGAGCTTTGGTGAGGGCCAAAAGCATGACCTAAATCTAAGGAAAAATGGGTATTGCTTTCCATAAGAGAGGACAAACCACTGAATTTCTGACAAACCATCTGGGGGTGGCACCAACTACTCTTATGATTTTAAATTCATGTAGGCAAGTCATATGCTTTATGCAAGATAGCTAGGCTATATTTATTTAGAAAGAGACTAAGTCCTTAAACTCACTCCCTAAAGAGACTAGATCATGTAAGGCATGCTTCAAATGACCTAAATCTAATGCAAATCAAATTACATGTTATTTTCATTTTGGACAATCATTTGACTCAGCTTATAGATTCATATGCTTAATGCATGAGAAGTAAAATTATTGGCCAAAATTAATGAGAAGGAGGAGGTGTTTCCACCATGGCTCTCAAAGGCCAAAGTTTCTTTAGCAAATGTGGAAGCCCTCCAATCAAGAGTGAAATAAGATGTTGTGTATGATGTTGTAAGAGAAATACTCATCCATCTAAGGGGTTGCTAATTCTTTTATCTTGATTTTTAGCTTAAGATTTAAGTGAGGTTATGAGTTGCTTATTTTAATTTTGAGTTGATTAATTTGGTAGAAGATTTATTTTTCCTAAGAGCCTAATTGTCATCCAGGCCATACATCAGAGCAAGGAAGAAATTAGGAAAACATGTCATCTTAATGCACAAGCTAAACAAAACATCACACATTTTATAAAGCTAACGCAAAAGAATAAAAGGTCATTTGTGATTGGGCACCACCCAAAACCCAAAACAAATTGGGTAGCTTTATTTTTTTATACAACCCGATTACAAATGAATTAAGTACATTAAGCAAGGAATTCATTGTTATGGGGTCTTCAAGCTTCATTTCTTCATTCTTTTTTCTTCTTACTCCTTCTTCTCTTCTTCTTTGGTTCCTTCTTTTGGATGGTTGGAAGGTGGATGCTCCAAAGGTTTCACATGGTACATAAGGCATGGCCTTATAACCAATGCTCATCCTAATCCCCATAACAATCATTCCAAAATCCTAATTGCAAAGGTACATGAAAAGGAAAAAGTAAATCTAACTAAAACCTACAAAATTGAGATTAGCTAAACAAACCACACATTCCCAAGCATGTATATAAACAAATTGGACTTAGCACCCCACACATGGGTAACCAAGTCCACCTAGCCCATTTTGGATCATGCTTAAGGGTATAAGCAACCTGCACAGCAAAAGTAGTTACATTTTTATTAAAGCACCCCTTAAGCACAATCCCCTGCGAAAGATAATTATTAGACTAAATCATCCTACAATTCATTCTACGCACATACACTCTAACATCCATACTAAAACATTACATCATACAAAATAAAATAAACATCAAACCATACATCCCTAACATGACTAGAAGTGGTGATTTAGCCTAATGTGTGCCATATAAGGTTTGTGTGGTATGCTAGGTTTTAAGGTTAGAATTTTTTAAGTGTGAAAAGGTTCAACTTAGAAGGATAGTCTCATTTAAGTTATTTAGTTGATATGGGTTAATTTTATTTGATAATTTGATTTAGTTTGAATGAACCTACTTAATTACTAAACATTGTAAAGGGAGGAAAAGAGAAGAGAACTTCTTTCCTCCCTACCTTAAGTGATTTCTAAGCTAGATTCATTAATGATTTTGTTTAGTGAATGTTTATTATGTATTTTAATTAATCCTAAGTTTAGATTTTCTAAACAAACCTATTCAAAAGGAAAGGCATTTTAAGATTAAGTAAAGTGAATTACTATCACAAAACACACACAACATTTTTTCTTTTCTTTCCCACATGTGTATAACATGCATATGAATGGATCCTAAGCATATATACATACAAATGGGAATGTTTAGCATACTTTATGATGAATGCTAAGTTAAAAAAAATTTGGAATGTTTCATGTATGCATGATTTTGTTAAGTAGAAGAGTGATTCTTTTATCCATTTTCATATGCACATTTACAAGTATAAAAGACATAAGTGAGTACACCATTTTTAACTGTAAGGTACAATACCTACTTAGGGCTACTTAAAAGCCTCACAACCTTGAGTTGTCCAGACTAATATACCACTTTTCTTAAATACATGTACATGTACAAAAGAAATGCATGGAAAGAGAATGCTAAGTGAGTTACTTAAGAAAATTTGAATGCTTTATGATGCATGATTTTCATTAAGTAGAAAAGAGGTTTTCTTATCCATTTTTCACATGCACACATGTATGTATGAAAGGCAAAAGTGAGTACAATGCCATTGTTAACTGGGGCATAAGGTACAAGACCTACTTAGGGCTACTTAAAGCCTCGCAACCCCGGGGTTGTCCAGACTAATATACCACTTTCCTTAAATACAAGCATGTATACAAAAGAAATGAATGGAAAAGAAAGATGCAAAAAGTTTGTGTTGGTTGATTTATTTTGTTTATGCAATTTATATGTGCAAATGTAGATGTCCTTCTTAAGTAATAGTATAGGAATGAATAGGAAGGGAACTAGGCAAGTGTTATGTTGTTTTCAAATGAACTATACACTTTGCCAAATCCTATTCAAAACCATACTAAAAGAAAAGAGAAGGAAGGCTACACTATGCACATCTTCATATTTATATCCACATGCAAGCTTATAAATAATTATAAGTAGCACACTTTCAATTTTAGGCATTTGATTTATAGATTTTAAAAATAGTTTTGAATTTAATAGTGATAATAGCCAAAAACATGGAATTTGACATAAAGAAAACATTTCATTTTGAATTTGATTTTAGAAAAGCATGAATGTATAAAACTCATATGACATACACATTTAGCATGCTAAGAAAGAAATAAAGTGATGTAAGCATGTAATTTCATTCACTCTAATTAATTCTTAAAGACAATCTTATGAAGTAAGATCATTTAAAGAGAATCAAAAGTTGTTTAAAGAGACTTTCATTTTTGCTTTGAGTTTGATTTGAATTAGGAAAGTGTGAGAAGGTTTACTGGTCCTTACCCATTCCCACATGTGTGCATTATTTTAGTTTAATTTTTAGGTGATTAGATTAATTTTATGCTTTTAGGTTGTTATAGATTAAGTTCATTAATTACCCCTTACCTATACCACTTTAACATATTTAATCAAATAATTATGAGCCAATGTATGACATAAATCCACAAGGAATTTAAACGAGTAATGCATCCCAGGAAAGAAAGGTACCTAATGCAATTGGCTCACAATTAATGATTAATTATGCTAAAGGGTTTAATTTAAGTACTTTCATAACCCTTCCCACACATATGGGTTAGGTATGATTTCCTAATGTTTACTTAGGTATTGAACACCTAAGTATCTACCCACGAAGGACTAGGTTTAGGTGATTCAGTTTTTAGATTAATTTTGGTTTTGAGAGTTTGATTTGATTAATTAAGATTGATCATTAGTGGATTAACCCTTAATTAGATTTGGATTTAAGGAAGAAAGGGGTTTAGGAATAGTTGAAGGAAAATATTCCAAAATCATTTCATAAACCTCCTAATCACTTAAATAAAGTTTAATTATCTTAATCAAAGAATTAAACCACTATTCACATGCTTAATTAACCCTAATTATAATAAAAGAGTGATTAGGGGTTTATTAGTTAATTTCCTTGGTTAACTCATTAATAAATTTAAAGAAAATTAGAGGACGTAGAATTCATCCCACTAAACATTCTTGAGAAGTTTGAAATTAATTAAGTCATTGAGTAAGTTATTAAGTTTTAAATAAACCTATAAGGAAAATCTATAATCAAAATTCAATCAAAAAATTTTATTGGATTCTCCTCTAACTATCTTTAAAATGAACTGAGTTTGTATTTTTTGAATTTTCTAATTAGTTATGAATTAGGAAGTTCCAATTGATTTTTTATGAATTCTACTAATTTAATTTATTAAAATAAATCATTTGACACTCAAAATTCAATATCTTTTAATCCAAAGGTCATTTTGACTTGAAATGTTTATGGTAGGTGCATTTTAACATCAATTGTAATCGAAATTTCAACTTAATCTGATATGTATTTGGTTTAATTAAAAGTTTGATTTTTACTAAAACTCAAATTAAGCTCAAAATATTTAAAATTTAAGGATTTTGGGTTTGTTGGATTCCTCTAAAGAAAAAATCCAACATGCCCTTGTTTGCAAATTTTGGTTGAGTATTTTATTTTCTATGAATTTTGAAGTTTGGTGATTTTAATTAATTTTTTAAATCAAAAATCTGAACCGATGATGGCAATGAGGCCATGTGGCACACACGCACACATACATCATACATTCATGCACGCGCACAGCTATGGGTGGAAATGACGTCAACCCACAGAGAGTGACCCGCAGCTTGCTCTAGACCATCGATCGGCAACCGGATCGGGATGATCAATAATCGAGGCCGTGATCGCGCGAGGCATGTGATTTGAGCCATTTGATTGCACGAACCATATGATCGAAAGGTCCAGATCTCATTATGCAATTTGAAGGCCCAGGTCACACGATCAGAACCATTTGATCCCACAAATCATGGGATCGGATAGCCCGCCAGGGATGAATAGTGATTTCAGGATTTTTTTAAGAAAAAAATAGGATTTCTAAGTGAAAACTTGTCCAAATGGACTCATTTTTGAATCAATTTGCACCAAAAAAATTCTATTTTCTAATTGAGATGATTTAAAATAAAAATGTGGGATTGTCTAGAATAGATTCCTAAAAATTGTGCGAAAACATCACAAAAAGAGGGATCCTAAGGCTGGCTATAGTTTTTGAAGGTTACCTCCCCGTGGATGATTTTTGGTGGTGATGGTGACTCGGCACATCGAGTGAGGGAAGAATCCTTGACTAAGCTTAGATCCTCACTTCACATCGAAATGATGTTTCCTCATGATCATCATTTCTGAAATCCTTAGTTTGGAGTATTTCTCTCAAAATGAAGTGGATGTGATTTCCAATGGATTTAGGAGCTCTAGGAGAGGGACAATGAGAGGAATGAGGGTTTCCTTCAGCCACCAAAGCCTTAGAATGAAAAGTGAAGTCAAATGAACTAAAATTAACTTTTTTGTTTAAAATTTTGGCTCCAAACTCATGTCATTTGGCTTAGGGTGGTTGGGAATGGAAGAGTCATCCTAGGTTGCTCTATGGTTGGCTAAGGCATGGAAAGTGGCCCATGAAGGACAAGTGGGTGTCCTAGCCAAAGGGAGGTGAGTGTCCTTCATGCCAAGTGTTCCAATGGGAGAGAGGTGATTTCACCTCCCATGAGTCATGCACCCCAACCACTTGGTGCCTATGTGGATCAATGGATGAGTGTCAAGTGGCTAAGGAATAGAAGTGACCACTTGGGAAAGTGTCTTTTCTCATGGAATGCCCTTGACCCAAGGGCAAAGTGGTCATTTGACATTGAATTTGATTTGGGTAGATTTTAAATAAGTCAAAAGTAAGTTGGACCAAATTTTATGCCATTTGAAGTTCAATTGGTTTAATTTGGGTTAAATTGACCCATTTGGGTCAAATCAAGTAAAATGGGTTAGGTTGACTAATTGGTCAAATTAGGTCAAACCAAGAGTTGGGTCAAGTTCAAATGGCTATTTGGGGTATATTGGTTCAATTAGTTTCAATTGATTTGGTTTAATTTGGATTTAATTTAGATTTTGGCCTATTTGATCCTTTATGTCAATTTGGGCTAAGTTGACCGAATTGGTCCAATTGACCGATTTGACCCAATTGACCAAATTAGCTTGAATCATGCCTTGGTTTGAGTTTGGTTGATAATTTGGAATGGATTGGTATCTATGTTTCCAATCAATTTGGTTTATATTTGATTTTGGCTTGATTTGACCTTTTAGGTCAAGTTGGGTTTAGGGTCAATTGGGCTAAGTTGGGTCTAGTTGGCCAATTGGCCAAATTGGGTTTAATTAAGGCTTTAGTGAATTTCAATAATCAATTTGGAGTGAACTTGAGCCATTGGTTGCACTGAATTTGGTTTAGTTTGTAGTTTGGCTAGTTTGGGTTCATGTGGGCTAAATCGTTGACTTGGTCAACAGGCTAGGTTGACTTGGTTTGACCCTATTTCATGATAATTGATTAACCTATGATGATCAACAAATATGACATGAAGTTTGGATTGGATTAATTTATTTTGATTTGGGTTGAATTGAATTTTGGTTCATGTAGGTCAAATTGGCCACTTTGGATCAAGTGAGCCAATTGGGTTTGGCTTTGATCAAGGCTTGATTCAAGTTTGGTTGAACTCACATATGGTGATTGAAATATAAATCCATTTGCAAGTGATCTGGAGTCAAATGAGTTTTGATTCATTTGACAATTTCAAGTGAAACATGAGTTTGACTTGGGCTTGATTTTTGAATTTAGTTTTGGTTTGAGGATTGAAGTTTATGTTTATATTTGGATTCATGATTGAATGATTTATTGAATGATGAATAAAAATGAAGAGTTTGGCTTGATTTGAGTTTGATTTGGCTAATTTCAAGAAATTGACTTGAAAGGCTTAAGTTGGATTTTGGTCGAATTTGAGTTTGATTTTTGAATTTGGTTTTGGATATTTGAATTTATAATTCATTTATATTTGTGAATATAAATGAGAATATAAATGGGTTATGAGAAAATTTCTTGAATTTGAATTGATTTGGATTTGATTTGAGCTAAGTCCATAAGATAGAATCAAAGGGCTTAGGAAAGATTTTTGGAATTTGAATTTGAGTTTTGGATCATGGGTTTAGATTATTTGGAATTAATTTGAGTTTAGGGAAAATCAATTAGGTTGGAATTGATTGTTGATTTAATTTGGAGTTTGACTTGAAGGAAGGAAGTGAGGAATGTGGTTCTATAGGTAGGCAAATTTTCCTAAGACCCTAAGGCATGATCTATTCCTATGGCTAACTCTTCTAAGTTTTAGGTTATAGGTTAAGTGTCCACCTAATCACTAGATGTGTCTTAAGACTAAGGAATTCTTAAAGTATAAGAGAAGTCCTATGTCTAAGATGGAGGTTGAGAGCTCATTCCAAAATGAGGTCAACAAAGGTTTGGTGATTAAATAATAAAAAAAAGCCTAATTATATGTTTAATCCCATCATGTGGCCAACATAGCATGCACACATGGTGAAGGGATTGGGTCTTTAACTTATCACATCATAGTGCCACCAGCGATAATGCAATGCGCTTTCTCCTCAGCTGTCCAATCAAGGATCAGACGACTGAGATTAAAGCCACGATTCTAAAGAGTGAAATGTGGGATGCTACATGTTTTAATCTTGGCCGTCCATCCAAAATGCACGGATGGATGGCCAGAGATTCATCCCCATAATTCCCTATGAGTAATGGAGATCGTCCATGTTCTAGGTCAAGATTTGGGCTCGATTGAGCTTGGATTGGGCTAAAATTTAGCCTACACCTTCATCATACAATGGAGATCATATCCAACAGCTAGTTTATCATGCAATGAAAATTCCTTTCATTAAGCTCCACACTATGGCTAGATTAAGATTGGAAAAATGGTTTACCTTGTCAGAGGTGATCACCGGTGTTCATTCCCTTGGAGAAGCTTCATCTAGTGGAGATGAAGCTTTGCTGATAGTTTGAGGTCTTGAGTTGGGTGGTTGCTTCTAGAGGCCAAGTCCACCTTGAACTCCTTGTGGCTTTGATCAAACTAGCACCCCTTTTTTCCTTTGGATCTTGGGAAAGAGCTTAGACAAGTTTGATTGGGGTCCCTCAGGGAGCTTGTAAAGGGAATTGGGCTAGTTTTAAGTGTGGAGTGAGATTGGATTTTGGTTTTCTTCCCTTATTTTCAGCTTGAGAAATTGAGAAATGGGAAGTTCAAACTATCTCTAGGAAGCTTGAGAGAGTAGCTAGGCTTGCGAGTTCCTTTGCTTCAATCAAATTAGCAAGAGTGAAGATTGAGTTGAATTAGGGGAGTATATCTCCCAAGGGAAATCGGACACCAAGCCTCCTTGCCATTTTGATTGAGCTTATGCCATGGGTTTGTTAGGACTTTTAGGATGTCTTTGAATTTGATTTTGGCTATGGAAGAAGTGGGTGAGGTGGCCATGTGCTTGAATTGAGTGGAAGGAGGATTCAATGTGCTCCATTTCAAGGCATGTGGTCTTTGGCCATTAGGGTTGGCTGACCCAAACCCATTTGGGTGCACCACACTCCCTAGTGTTCACTTGATCCACTAAGAGGGTGCTAAGTGGTTATGGAGAGGATTTGACCAAATTCCAAGTGGATTTGGCCAAAATTTACCCTATGGCCTAGGGTAAAATGGTCATTTGACCTTGATTTTAGTTTGGGCATATTTGGTATGATGAGAAAATAGGTTTGGCCAAGTTTCATTGAATTTGGAGTTGGTTTGATGTGATTTGGCTCATGTTGACCCATTTAGGTCAAAATGGGTCCATTTTCAAGTCAAATTGGGTCAAACCAAGGGTTGGTCAAGTTCATATGACCATTTGAAATATTTGGTGGCTTTGGTTTGATTCAATTTGGTTGAGGTTTGAATTTGGTTCAATTGAGTTCATTTAGTTAACAATTTATTTGTGGGGTCATGGGTTGTTTAGGTTTAGTTGGTCACATGAAATGGATTGGTATCTTTGTTCCCAATAAATTTTGGTTAATTTTGAATTTGGCTCAATATGATCCTTTATGCTAAGTTAGGTCTAGTTGGCTAATTGAGGCTTTGGTCAAGTTCAACAATCATTTTGGGATGAACTTGACCCATTGGTTTCAATCAATTTGGCATAGATCAAGTTTTGACACATTTTGACTTTTAGGTCAAGTTGGGTCAACTTGGGTCAAGTATTAAGCTAGGTTAGGCTCAAATGTTGACTTGGTCAAGCTCAAACATTGATCATGAATGAACTTAGATCATTGGTTTCAATCAATTTGGCCTATGGTGGATTTTGGCTATGTTGGGCTTCATTTTGCCTAAGTGTTGACTTAGTCAACCCTTAAGTTTGACTTTGTTTGACCCAATTTGAGTGATTGATCATCTCATTATGATTGTTGATCATGATGAGAGGCTTAGGTAGCTTAGTTCAATCCAATTTGGTTAATTAGAATTTGGCTCAGAGTATTTTAGGTCACTTTGGGTCAAGTGAGCCTAAGTAGGTCAAATGGCTTGGTCAAAGCTTGATTTGAGTTTGTTTGAACTCACATATGGACTTATGATTGAAATATAAATCCATTTGCAAGTGGTTTGAAGTCAAATGGGTTTTGATTCGTTTGATAATTTCATGTTCAAAAGATGAACATGACATGAATTTTAGCTAAATTTATGAATTGAGTTTTGGTTAAGTGTTCGAAGTTTGTATTTATATTTGGATTCATGATTGAAGGATTGATTGAATCATTATGAAAATCAAGAGTTTGATTTGAAATTGATTTGCTAAGTTCTTGATTTTGACTTGAAAGGCTTAGGTTAGATTTTGAATGAATTTGAGTTTGATTTTTTGGATTTGGTTTTGGTTGTTTGAATTTATATTTCATTTATATCTGAATATAAATGAGAATATAAATGGGTTATGAGAAAACTTCAAGGATTTGAATTGATTTGAACATGATTTGCTAAATCAAGAGAGGATTATAGGACTTAAAAAATTTGGAATTTTGGATTTGAATTTTGGATTTAGTTTGATTGATTTGAATTTATATTTCATTTATATATGTGAATATAAATGAGAATATAAATAGGTTGTGAGAAAATTTTATTAATTTGAGATGGTTTGAACTTGATTTGGGCTAAGTTCTTAAGAGGAAATCAAAGAACTTAGGAAATATTTCAAACTTGGAATTTTAATCATTGGTTTCAATCATGGATTTCAATCATACATAATTGATTTGAGTTTGGAGAAAATCAATTAGGCTGAAACTGATTTAAGTTTGATGTTGATTTGATTTGGAGTTTGACTTGAAGGAAGGAAGTGAGGAATGTGGTTCAAGCTATAGGGTAGGGAAATTTTCTTAACACCCCTAGGGCATGACCTATTCTATGGCTAACTCTTCTAAGTCTCTAGGGCTATGTTGAGTGTCCACCTAATCACTAGATGTGTCTTAAGACTAAGGAACTCTTAGTGTCTAAGAGAAGTCTTATTTCTAAGAGGGAGGATTTGAGAGCTCATTTTAAAAATGACATCAACAGATACTTATTTAATTAGAAAGAGAGTAAAGTCCTAAACACACTCCCTAAGAGACTAGAGGAGTGGTATGAGCATATGACTTAATCTATGCAAAATCGTTTCAAATTTATTTCAATTTAGACACATCATTTTGACAGAGGCTTTAGGATTTCTTATGCCTAAATGCATGATGAAATAGGTTATGGGTCAAATCAACTAGAAGAAGGTGTTCTCCACCACAAGCAATGCCCTCAAGCATTCCTTTATGCAAGGATGGAGATCTTTCATGTTCAAGAGAGAAAAGAATATGCATGCATGATATGAAACATACAACCATACAGATAAGGGGTTGTTAAATCTTTTAATTATGTTATTTATGTCTTAGGCTATATGATGAGGTTATGAGTTGTTTAAAATTTAGTTCTGAATGATTAGTTGGGTAGAAAAGTTATTTTTATTCTAAGAGCCTAATCATATCCAAGCCAAACATTAAAGAATCAATCATTTAAGAAACTATGGAAAGCAAGCCATCCTAATGAACAATGTAAACATAACTTCAAACAATTATATAAACTATCATAAAAGAAAAAAAATGTGTAAGCATAAACCCAAAGAGAGAAGATGGGTAGCCAAGTTCTACCCTTATACAACCCGGAATATGAAAGAATAATTATAATTGTATTAAATTCTATGGGGGTCTTCTTTCTTCATATCTCAATTTTTTATTTTGGTTCCTTCCTTGATTTGGATGGTGCTTGCTTCAAAGGCATCACAGGGCACCCCACGATAAAGCCTTCTGGCCATTGCTCATCCTAATCCCCCAAAGCACTAATCCTAATTCCTATTATTAAAATTATACTTATGTGGGAATAGTAAATCTAGCTACACCTGCAAAATGGAGGTTAGCTAAATATATAAATAATCCCAGGTTGTTGTATTTATAATTTGGACTTGGCACCCTACACATGGGTAATTAAGCCCACCTGTCCTAACTTGGATTATGCTTAAGGATTTAAGCAATCTGCAAAAAAATCATTCACCTTTATTTTTAGTCATTCCTTAAGCATAATCACATGAAGAGAATATGATTAGGCTAATATTTGTCTATCATACAGTCTACGAAGCATAAACCCTAACATCTAATCTAAAATAATACATCATGAAAGAAAACATACATCACATCATACACCATCCTAACTTAGAGCTAGAAGTGGTGACTTAATTCTAATGTGTGCATTAAGGCTTGTGATAAGTCTTCATTAGTGTTGTATTTTCTATGTGTAGAAGGGTTCAATTTAACATGAAAGGTTGATTTCACTTGAAGTAGTTTAATTGATTTGAGAATTTTAATTTGTGTTTTGTTTCATTTGATTACACTTAACAACTAAGTGGTATAAAGAGAGGAAAAGAGGATTGCCCTCTTTCATCCCTACCTTAACTCACTTTCTAAAGTATATTAATTTAATTTCTCTCTTTAGTGAATGGTTTATTAAATGATTTAATTATAAATTTAGGTTCACTTTAAATAATCCTATTCAAAATGAAAGCCATCTTAAGATTAATTTAATTGAATTACTACCACATGACATATATTAAATAAATCCTTTCCATCACATGTAACATGATTATGATTTAATCCTAAGTATTTATACATGCAACATTTTAGCACACTTAAATGACAAATGTGTATGTTTAAGATTTATATTTTGTTTGATTGAATTATTTAAACATATTAATTTAAAACTTTATCCTAATTCTATACAAAATGACATAAGAATGAAATTAAATAGGCATGAGCCATTGTTAAAATAGGGAAGTGAGGTAATCAAATGACCTCCTTGGCTAAACCCTCATATTCTCGGGATGTCCAGACTATATACCCATTTGCATTCAAACATATGTAAATTAATATACATGAACATAGAAAGTAAGCTCCTAATCATATGTCAAATTAATTCAACCACTGAGTCAATTATGAATCCATGCAATTTTAATGTAAAATGGGATTTTCATTCACTAATCACATATACATATACATTTAAAAGATATAGCAAGTACTTGTCATTGTTAAACTGGGTGAGGTAATCAAATGACCTCCTTGGGGCTAACTAAAGCCTCATATTCTGATGTCCAAACTATATACTTTTTTTCTTGGACATATGGATGTATACATAAATGGGAGAAAGAAAACCATGCAAAGATTGAAGTTTTTTTATTGAATCATTTATATATATATGAATTAAAACTCTATCCAAATTTTAATGTTGAAATACATAAGAATTAAATCAAATGGGTACATGTCATTATTAAACCACATAAGTGAGGTAATCAAATGACCTCCTTGAGGCTAGTTAAAGCCTCGTGTTCCTGGGATGTCCAAACTATATACCCATTACCATTCAATCTTATATAAATCAACACATGAATAGAGGAAAGAGAACTCAAAATTCATACATTTAAGCTATAAGCACATGCATTTCTTATGTATTTATAACTAGCATCATAACACATATTATTATTCATTTATAAGCTTTTAAAAATACATTTGGATTTAATAGTAATAATAGCCACATATATTAAATTAAATCAACACATGCAAGCATAAGGAAATCCATTTTGTTTTACTTGATTTTGAAAAGATGGATGCATGAATTCAAATGACATACCAAATTTAACATGATGGAAAGAGGACAATCAAATATAAGCATGTGATTCATTCAACCAAGCTAGTTCTTACAATCAAATCAAATAAAATTATTTAAAGCAAACCAAAGCTTTTTTATTAATTAATTTTTGGATTTGATCTGATTTAAAGAGGAGAAGAGAAATCATCACTTGTTGTTTTAAACACATTCCCACATTAGAGATTTGATTTAATTTAAGGAAATGTAATTAAATTGATTTTATGGGTTAATTAAGTTGAACCCTTAATTAAATGAATTAATTTTACCTATGTCACCTTAAAGTAATTAACTAAATAATTATGAGCTAATATGATATTCATGGAAAATAAACTTGCAATGATCCTAGAAATAAAAGGCCAAATGCAATTGGCTCATGATTAATAGTTAATTAGATTAAGGCACTTAATTAATTACTCTTAGGGTTTTCACATGTGGACTAACCATAATTTCATTAAACTCCTTGGTTTTTAAACACCCAAAGATCTACCCCATGATTTAATTAATTAAGGTTTGATGTGATTATAATTTCTGATTAAGTTATTTAATTAATTAGTTAAATCATAATTAGTTTCATTTTAAAAAAGGGTGAAATGAACTTAGGGAAAGGGGTCCCAACCCTATTTCTTAGTTCACGTACTGTTGAATAATGATTAATAAACTTAAATAATTTATTACTATTCATGGGATCAACTAATTCTTAATTAACTTAAAAGAGTATTTAAGGTTTAATTAGACAATTTTCTTAATTAAGTGAGCAAATAAATCCAATAAAATCATGGGAGGTAGAGGTCATCCTATTAAATTAACCCATAAAATTTGGGATTAATTGCTCAAGTAATTAAGAAGTAATTAAACTAATCAATTTTGTAAATAAACTTTAATTACTATTTAAAATTAGTTAAGATCATTTTTAATTAATTCTCCTCTAAAATATCTTTAAAATGAGTATTTATTATTTTTTTATTTCTCTATGATTTTTAAGATTTTAAGTTTTAGTTTCATTAAAAAAATGATTAATTAAGCTTAATTGCCTAATCTTTTATGTGGATGTGCTTTTCCACATGGCATCGGGATTGGCTACTTAAAACTTATCCGACTCGCCTTTGTGATGGTGGACATGCTTTCTAGTCCGTCTGAGCTAAGATCGACTATGATTAATCGATTAATAGGATTAAATAGATCAATCTAGTTGATCTAATCATGACATCCATTCATCCGTGAAAGATGATGCATGATCTAACGAGTGAGGAGAATGGTTTCCAGCCATTGCTCACTTGATCTTACTCGAGCTCAGATCAACTCTAAATGGATTCCACACCTTCTTGACATTGATTAGAGGGGATCTAACGGTTAAGATCACATGAGATGCACATTTTCTTCAAAAAGCCCCAACCTAATTTTGCCTAAGGATCAGGAAGCATACTTTAAGCTTAAGACCGAACTTGAATGATTGAGGAAGCTTCATCTAGTGGAGATGAAGCCTGGAGCAATTGGATCAATTCTGATGTTCACTAAAAAGGCCATGAATCAATGATTTAGAGCTTTTGATCAAAATCCCACCTCTAGTGCTCAAAATCTTGGAGATGATTCATTCTTGCTTGATGAGGCCTAGGAAGGTGTGCAAAAGTTAATTTGAGTTTGATGGAGAAATAGGGAAGTGAAATGGGAGTGTCTTATTTCGGGACAGACGAGAATGGCATTTTCTGACCGGAGAACGAGCTTGGGAGGTTAGGGAATGGCTCTAGTGGCTTGACTTGGGTAGCTAAGGCTATGAGGAGTGATTTTTGTATGTGTTTGAGTATAAATGAGGGAGTGTATACCCCCCTTCATCTTGATTGGATGGTGGGATTGGGTTTGGCTTTTAATGGCCGTCCAACCATCTCGTGGAGTAGGGGTGGGAGGGAGGAGCTCAACTTGGTTGGTTGAAGGTGTGGAGGTGGCTACCAAGGAGGAATCATGTGTCCTATGGGTTTCAAATGCTCCAATGAGGGTGAGGTGATTTCACCTCCCATGGTCATGCAACCCAACCACCTTGGGTTAGGCAAAGGTCCTAGGTGGACCATTGGGAGAGTACCAAGTGGCAAGTAATGAAATGACCACTTACATGGGTGATTTGTCTCATGTGATGCCCTTGACCCAAAGGTAGAATGATCATTTAGCATTGGATTTGATTTGGGTAGATTTGCAATAAGCCAAAGTGGGTTAGCCCAAATTTCAAGTCAATTGGAGTTGATTTGGTTAGTTAGGCTCAATTTGACTCATTTAGGTCAAATTGTTAGGTTGTCATGTTGACCAATTGGTCAAATTGGGTCAAACCAAAGGTTGGGTCAAGTTCATATGATCATTTGGGATGTTTTGGTTCAATTGGTTTGGTTTAGATTGGCTTAGATTTTATTTTGGCTCATTTGAATTCATTTGGGTCAAATGGGTTAAGTTGACCAATTTGACCAAATTGGTAAGATTGGGGTGTTGGTTTGGGTTTAGTTGACCAATAGAAGATTATTGTAGGCTTTGATTTCAATTAATTTGGAGTTGGTTTTCTTTAGACCAACTTGAACATTTAGGTCAATTTGGGCTAAGTAGGTCAATTGGGTTCAATTGGGTCCAATCATGGCTTTGGTCAAGTTCAACAATCAATTTAGAATGAACTTGAGCCATTAGTTGCAATCAATTTGATTTATATTTTGATTTGACCCAATTTGGTCTTTTAGGTCAATTTGGGTCAACTTGGGTCAAGAGGACCAATTGGGTTTGGTTTCACTCAATTGATGGTCAAGTCATATTCAAATAATGATTTTGATTTGGTATGAAATATTGGTTTCAAGGGATTTGAATCTTAGGTTATAATTTGGCTAGTTTGGGTTCATATGAGTTAAGGGGTTGACTTGGTCAAATGACCAAGTTGACTTGGTTTGACCTAATTTGTGATAATTGATCAACCTAGGTGATCAACAATCATGATGGGAGGTTTTGATGGTTTCAATCCAATTTGGGAAGGTTTAGAACTTGGCTCAAATAGGTCAATTGGCCACTTTGGGTCAAGTGGACCAATGGTTTAGTTGTTTGATTTTTGAGTTTGATTTAGTTGAGTTTGATTTAGTTTAGATATATGGGATTGATATATAAATTCAATTACAATTAGGTTCAAATGGGTTTTGGTTCTAAACATTTCAAGTCAAATGGGTTGTTGGGTTTGATTTGGGTTGATTTTGGTTTTTGCCTTGATGACTATAGATTTCATTTATATTTGTGAATATGATTGAAGGCATGATTGATTCATGAGAAAATCAATTGAATTTGGGTTTTGGAATGATGGAATTTGGCTAAGTCCATGGAGTTGAGTCATGTGGCTAAGTTTGGATTTTGATTTGGTTTGATTTAATTTTGATGATTTAAATGTATATTTCATTTAAATTTGTGAAGATGATTGAAAATATGATTGATTTGTGAGAAAATCAATTGAGTTTGACTTAATTTGGATTAAGATTTGCTAAGTCTGGGGGATAGGTTATATGGCTGGAAGGGTTTTAATTTAATTTGATTTAGTTTCATTTAGTTTTGATCATTTGAATGTAGATTTGATTTATATTTAGAAGATGATTGAAAATATAAAATGATTATGAGAAAATCAATTGATTTTGGATTGATTTAGATTAAAATTTGGCTAAGTCCGTGGGATAGGTCATATGGCTTAGGAAGGGTTTCAAGTTTGGATTTGATCATGGGCTTCAATCATTTGGTTTTTGAATTTGGGTTTGGATTTGGATTTGAATTTGATGTTTGAATTGAACTTGATGTTTGGTTTGAGAAGGTGAACATGGATTGGATTTGGGTTGTAGGGTAGGTGGATTATCCTAATCCCTAAGGCATAACCTAACCCTATGGTTAACCCTTCTAAGTCTTTAGGCTTTTAAGTGTTTACCTAAATGTTAGAAGTGTCTTATGACTATGGAAGTCTTAGTATCTAGAAGACTCCTAAGTCTAAGATGGGAAGATTGAATCACTCCAAAAGTGAGGTCAATAAGCCTTAGGCTCCATAGTGTTGCCCTTGGCGATGATGAAGATCGCCAAGTTTCACATTAAAGACTAGATACATCTTTCAAAGCTTTGCTTGGGAGACCACATGATACATGAGAACAACATAGTTCCATCTTCTCTACATATGAAGTTTGTCGAGGTGGGATCTATTATGTCAAAGGAGATCTCAAGTCATTTACAGTTCATAAGGTCACATATGAGGATGCATCTTACCTCCCACAAAGTCAATCTATTCTCATGAACTTTAAAGTTTAAAAAAAAGAAAAGAAAAGAAAGAGAAAAGATAAAGAAAAGAAAAGAGAAATGAAAAGAAAATAAAGGGAGCAAAATAGACTTGGAGGAGGAAGTGGAGCCTGACATTAGATTCCAAATAAAGATAGCCGAAGATAACATAAACACTACTTTTAAAAACCCCGATCAGAATCTATTGCTATATGGTCAAGCCCTTTATCCTTAAAAATGTCAATGCTATATACTAGTTGGCTACCACTCGAATCTTCGATGAACTCATTCATCATCAAGTCGAGTGCTATGTCAATGATCTCATGGTCAAAAGTAGAGAAAAAGAAGACCATCTCTTTGACTTGAGAGTAGTTTTCAAATAGTTAAGATAATTTAACCTCAAAATGAACCCCGTGAAGTGTGCATTCACAGTAGCTTCAGGGAAATTCCTTAGATTTGTTGTCCAACACCAGGGAATTGAAATTGATCCGAGAAGATCAAGGTGATATTAGAAATGCCACCCTCTAAAAGTTTAACTCAACTCAGATCATTCCAAGGGTGGTTAGCATATCTAAGATGCTTTATATCCAACCTATTAAGAAGATGTTAGCCATTCTCAAAACTTATCAAAAAGGATGCCAAGTTCAAGTGGGATGATAAGTGTGAGCGCAAGACTTCAAGCACATGACGCTGTCTAGGCCCCTATCTCGCAAGCCAGCTCATACTTTACTCTGCTGCATTAGATGACTCCCTTAGTGCTTTGTTGGCTGGCCAAGAAATGGAAGGAAAATGCACTATACTACCTCCATCATCTAATCCCGAGGCTAATTATCCACCCATTTAGAATCATTGCCTAGCTTTAATCTTTGCATCCCAAAAGCTACAACACTACATGCTTCCTCATAAGGTGAACTTAATCTCTAGGATTAATCCACTATAGTATCTCATGACATGATCGATGCTATCTGGATGGTTGGCATGACGGTCCATGATCTTCTCACAGTTTAACATTACCTTTGTACCCCTTCGTGTAGTGAAAGGAAAAGCGCTAATAGATATCTTAGTAGCACACCCCACCTCTTGCTGACTATCTACTTAGTGATGATGTCCCCGATGAACAAATCATGAATTTAGGGGATACTAGCATTCACCGCTAAGAGATGTACTTTGATGGTGTGGCCTCCTCTCAAAGAGGAGAAGAAGCACAATCTACTATTCCAAGAAAGGCAAGGGTAGGAATAGTTCTCTTAACTCCACCGATGTGATCGATTCTCATATCATTTGTCCAATCCGTACCAACAATGAAGCTAATTTTGCTTGGTCTAGAGTTAGCCATTACTCTAAGCATCTAGAACATCATCATCTTCAGGGATTCTCAGCTAGTTATCAACCAAATTGCTGGGTCCTATAAGGTTATAAAGCCTAAGCTCCATCACTACCACAAGTACACCATGGAGTTGTTGCCCCAAATCCTAGAGGTTACCATTTATAGATTCCTCGAGGAGATAACACTATAACATATGCTTTAGCCAAGCTTGCCAAGGAGTTGGCATGTTTGGAGGATGAGTTCATATCAATAAAGGTCCAAAATAGACAAGTCTTATCCCTTATTGATATTAAACTCATCAAAAAGTACTCTCTTGAAGGGGAGGTTGCCATTGCCAAGAAGGATGAGAAGTTAGATTGGAGGCAACAATTCATGGATTACCTAAATAAATGCAAACTACCTTAAGAGAAGTCCCAAGTCCATCAGATGAAGTAGAGAGTACTTTCCTATGCTCTTGTGGATGGTGTCTTATATCGATGGTCTTTTGATCATATGTGGTTATATTGTTAGACAAGCACGAAGCCCGTAAGATCGTGACTGAGGTACACTCAGGATTATGTGGAGCCAACCAATCCAGTCTGAAGATGAAAGCCAAGATCAAGAGACTAGGATACTACTGGCCTTCGATGATTAAATATTACATGGATATGGCAAGGCGATGCCACCAATGTCAAATACACGGTGTGGTCCTACACCAACCACCCAACATTCTACATCTTATATTGGCCTCATGGCCATTCAAGTGTTGAGTACCCACATATATTTTGATTGATCCTCCTTCTTCTAAGGATTATCAATTTATCTTAGCTACTATTGGCTACTTTTGTAAATGGTCAAAGGCAACTCTACTTAGAGATGTAACAGCTCAGTATGTGCTCTAATTTTTTAGGAACGATATCATATATAGGTTCAGAGTACCTTGATGAATTATATCTAATAATGTTATTACATTCAAGAGTACGAAGATCAACAACTTTGCCTAGAGACACAGCATAGATTGGAGATATTCAACCATCAACTATACGAGAGAAAATGGCTTAGTAGAAGCCTTCAAAAAAACTCTCAAAAATCAAGAAGACACTCGACAACAAGACAAGCATGGCAGCTTAGTTGAAGCCTTGTGGCCTACCACACCACATATAGAACTCTAACTCCTACTCCTTTCCTTAGTGTATGGGTTTGAAGCCATTCTACCATTAGAAGTCCAACTCCCATCACTTAGGATACGTGGGCAAAGATCACAGAGGTAACACCAAGTTGTGGGTTAGAAGAGCTCAAGGTTTGGAGGAGAGATGCTTGCGGTCATGCTAAAATCTCAAGTTGTACAAAGTTAAAATAATTCAAGCTCACAATAAGTTGTTCCATCCTAGAGCTTTTCAAGTAGGAGAGCTTATTTTAGTTCTAAGGAGACCGCTTATTTTATCAAGATGGGAGGCAAGTTTTAACCCACTTGGGAAGGCCCTTTTGCCATAAAGAAGGCCTACCAAGTAGGATCTTATCAGCTTATTAATCATACAGAAAAGTTCTCAACGCTTCTAATCAACGGGCTCTACTTAAAGAAAAATTATAAATCATGTTTGAAAATAATTATCATAAATGAAAATTCCATTTTGAATTCAATCTCTTCCATGTTGAAAGTGTTCTTGTTTGTGAATCTGCCATGATGTGTTTTGGGTAGGTGTAAAGAACTCGAGCAGCATCCTATCATTCATTGACATAATACAAACATAAACTACACACAAACATATAAAATAAACACATATTTTTTATCTCGGGAAACTCTGAGTTGAGATAATGCCCCCAATGAAACTCACTCACCATCAAATCGTTGACTACCACCGCTAGTCACCCGTGATGTACTACCCCGATTACTTGGAAAGTTGTAAGCCTACACGCTTTCTTTCCAGATTGATCATTACACACACGAGCACCTTAGGTTGGTTGGTTCTCACTATGCTGACGGAAACACCACTCAAATTGATAAATACACTTTAGGTTGGTTGGTTCTCCCACCTCAGGATACACCACTCATGGTAGATGCAAGTCTGCTATGCTTTCTTCTTGAGTTGGCCACCGTACACCTTTAGGCTTTCTTTTCCATGGCTCAGGATAACACCCCTGGTAGCACCTCCTCTGTGGGCGCTATATTTGGATCACGTCCTTTGTGACCCAATTTAGACACTACCAGAGTTACTATCAGATTGGAGAGTTCCCCTTTCCAAGTATCCACCCCTATGGATGTGCAAATTCTCCCGTTTATCTAGTAAATATGAGATAGGTCAATGCCGACATAGCCCTTTCTCAGTGTGATCCCTTACACACCAACAAGGTTCATGCAAACATATAAACAAAATATATATTCACTTATGGATTAGGAGGACACCCCTAGCAATACCTTTTTCAAGCAAGCATCCTATCTTTAGGGCAGTGTCAATAAAACTCCTTATAGAAATTATTGACTACTCTTGAGTTGATATAAGTCCCCAGCGTCATTCACTCATTAGTCACCCCTAAGTCTGGTTTGATTTATTGTGCTACCAACAGGTCACCCCAGTAGTTTTTCCCTATTTTAAAAGATGTAAGTTTGCTACACCTTCTTCCTAGCACGGCCATTGTACACCAAAAGGAAATCCCTTAGGTTGGCTAGCTCTACCCCACAGCCAGTAGACTATCCCTTTGGATTTGTAAATCTGAGATAAGATAAGTCCGATATAGCCCGTTCTCAATGGGTCCATCACACACCAACATGGTCCATAAAATAAATCTATCAAATTTGATCGAGCTTATACCCCTAACGAATATGCCCTCAATTTGAAATGAAACTAAACCAAACAAACCATATTAAATCACATGAAATTAAGATAAAATTAATTTGACTACTTTTTAGTTGACATAAGTCCCAACGACATTCACTCAATAGTCACCCTAGGTTATATTTGATTTGTTGTGCATTCAACAGGTCACCCTAGCATTTGTTCATCACTTTGGAAGATGTAAGTCTGCTATGCCTTCTTCCTAGCGCAGTCTTTGCACACTGAAAGGAAACCCTTAGGTTAGCTAGCTCTACCCTGCAGCCGGTAGACTATCCCTTTGGATTTATAAACATGAGAAAAGTCAAAGTTGATATTCCCCTTCTCAATGGGTAAATCATAATGACATCTATGTTAACTCAAACTAAATTAAACCCAATTTTCCTAGTGGAGCCCTAAATCATATATAAACAAGTCAAACAAATAAATCAAATTCAAAAACCAACCTCCCTAGTGCAGCCAAATTAAACCAACTCCCCCAATGGAGTCTAAACCAAAGAAATCCAACCAAACTCTTATTCCCAGTGGATACATCCCCAAACAAATCTATGAAATCAAACTCAAATCCCAATCCCATAGAACTTGCTTCCCTAGTGGAAGGTTCATATACCCGATCCCCAGTAGACTTGAGCCCATATCTCTAGCAGATATGCCTCCACATCAATTAAAACATAATAAATTAAAGTCAATTCAATCTTAATCCCTAGTGGATTATAGATTCTTATCCCTAGTAGATATTTTTTTCCATAAATCATATAATCAAATCAAATTCAAACTTTATCCCCAACATATTTTCTTCTTCTATGCCCTCGACATAGACCCCTCGCATGTCATGTCCAATGCATGTGTTACCCTAGCGGATCTCCCTCCATGTCCTTGACATAGAATTCTCTTCAAATCTTATTTCTTCTCTTATGCACACCTTTAATACTTCAGCCAAAACCCTAACAATGTATTCATTCAAATTACATCATCTTAACATTGTAATCAACATTTTATGATTTGTGATGCTGCAAGCTCAAACTAACTATACAATATCATGCTAAACATATCATTCTATGAATTAACACACTATATTATATTATAATATATGATGTTATATTATAATATATTATCTAACACTACACCTCATCAGAATCACTTAAAAGGAATAAGTAACAAAATTTTCTCAAAATATGAATAATGTTCATTTTGGATGTGAAATTGTTATTTTTCTATTAGAAATGGTACAAAATAGCATAATTTTGGTGTTGTTTGGTGTGTTATGAATTTAAATTTTTCCATCTCAACCTTCAAATTAATATTTTGAGTTTTGACCCAATGTATTATAACAAAAGTAAAAACATAAAATGTACAATAACATTTAGTAACACATCATTCATATGTGAAGTTATATTGTTATGTACATTATATTTTAGTATGCTTTATAATATATTATCTTACATTACAAAATAGCATAATTTTGGTGTTGCTTCTTGGTGTGCTATGAATTTGCTAAATTTTTCCATCTCAACCTTCAAATTAACATTTTTGTGAGTTTTGACCCAATGTATTATAAAAGTAAAACATACTAAAATGTACAATAACATTTAGAAAACGCCACATTTCATCTATATGTGAAGTTATATTGTTATGTACATTATATTTTAGTATGCTTTCATATAATATATTATCATAAATTACACCTTAAAATGAATCACTTTAAGCAAAAAAAATTATAAAATCTGGTTGAAAAATGAACATTTATTTTGGATGCAAAATTCCATTCTTTTGATTAAATGACACACCATAGCACACCCCCAATGATGTTCCCTAAAGCTTACCTTAAATTTGGCAAAATCCCATCATCTCACCTATAAAATCAAAATTTTATGATTTATACCAAGTACAAACTCTACTACTTCATAATACCAAACTAAAATATGCTAAACAACAAGGCTATACACAATAGTATGCTATAATGCATGACGCTACACTATGTTATGGCATCTTATATTATAATACACTATAACATATTATATTTTATTATATTGCATATCACATAAGGGATTGCTTAAGATAAAAAATCATTAAATTAGTTTAAATAATAAAAAACTATATATTTTAGTATCTCACTTACATATTTTAAATTAAATAATATATTATTATGCCATGCTCTACTTATTATGAATTTGGCCAAATTCCACCATTTTAAAGTCTAAATCAACATTTTTATAAATAATTCTAGTGTATGCTCGACATGATTGCAAAATACTAAAATAATTTAAAATGCACAGAATAATATATTATGATATATGATGCGATACAATGCTACAACATATAATATTTATTTTGAACATAAAATCTTACTTATTAGAGTACATATGGCATAGCACACCTTTGGCACTACAACCGAATCCCCACTTCAAATTTAACAAATTTCATTATCAGATTTATTAATTAATATTTTTATGATTTATATTAATATAGACTATAACAATACCATAACATACTAAAACATTTCAAAACATCTTAGAACATCCAAAAACACATCACTACATGCTCAAATATATGATGCTACATTATACTATAATATATGGTATTATAATATGATTTAGGGTTAGGGTTTAGGATATTCAAATCTCTAATAGTCAAGGGAAAGTCTCTTGAAGGCATTTTCTTTAGCTACCATACTATGTTAGGATTAGGTCATTCTTTAAATCTACACTTACTGACATCTTTATTCAAAGTATAGGGTTTAGGGTTAGGGATAGTTTAGAGTTTAGGGTTTAGAGTTAGTTTAGGGTTTAGGGTTTAGGGTTAGTTTAGGTTTAAGGTTTAGGTTAGTTTAGGGTTCAAGATTAGTTTATGGTTTATGATTTGTTGATTTAGAGTTTATGGATTATGGTTTTTTGTGGTTTTAGGTTTGATTTAGGTTTAGGGTTTAGGGTTTCGGGTTTAGGGTTTAAGGTTTAGGGTTTAGGGTTTAGGGTTTGGTTTAGGGTTTAGGGTTTAGGTTTTAGGTTTAGGGTTTAAGTTTTAGTTTAGGGTTTAGGGTTTAAGGATTTTTTTGACATAGAGAACAAATTCATATTCAATATTTCTTCTTTTCAATTTCATCAACCAAGTAGCACCCCAAGTTTTCTAAGCACAAGTGATGACATAGATTAAAAATGCCCACCCATAGAGCAAATTAGAAAACTTAGATAAGTAAAACTATTTCTACTATAAAGACACTATTTCATAAGCAGATTGGATTAATTTCGCTTTCTAGTTCATGAACCCCCCCCCCCCTTAAGTAGTGGGGTCCACAATCATATACCCTATCTCTCCATCTCCCACCACCATCGCTATAACCTTTGTCACTCTTCCTCCATAACCACCACTGCTCCAACCACCACCTCAATATCCACCAACACCTCTAGATCCCCCACCACCACTGCGATAACTGCCGCCTCCACCTTTGCCTCCACCACCAAATCTAGATTGAGCCTAGTTGATGGTGATGTTCCTGCCATCAAGGTTCTGCCCATTCTTAAGGTTTATGGTTACTTTAGGTTTAGGTTAGTTTGGTTTGGGTGGGGGGTTTGGGTTTGGGATAGGTTTAGTTTAGGAGTTAGGGTTGTGGTTTAGGTTTAGGTTTAGGGTTTAGGGTTTGTGGTAGGGTTTAGGTGTTTAGGGTTGTTAGGTTTAGGTTTAGGTTTGTAGGGTTTAGGTTTAGGGTTATGTGTTTAGTGAGGGTTTAGGGTTTAGGATTTAGGGTTTAGTTTTTTTAAATAAAGTAAACCCAGTTTAAGTTTATTTAGTTTATTTTTTATTTATTTAAGTTTATTTTATTTTTTATTTTTATTTAGGTTTATTTTTTATTTTTAATTATTTTAGTATATTTATTTTAGGTTTATTTCTTAGTTGAGTTTTATTTTAATTTTATTTTTTAGGTTTAGGTTTTATTTTTATTTTAGGTTTTATTTAGGTTTTATTTTATTTTATGTTTAAGTTTTAGGTTTTTATTTTAGGTTTATTTTTAGGTTTTATTTATTAGTTTAGGTTTAGGTTTATTTTTAGTTTAGTTTATTTTATTTAGTTTTAGGTTTAGGTTTAGGTTTATTTTATTTTAGGTTTCTTTAGTTTTATTTATTTTTTTGTTTATGTTTAGGTTTATTTTTTTATTTTATTTTTTTATTTTAGGTTTTTTTTTAGTTTAGGGTTTTAGGTTTTATTTTCATTTTACTTTAAGTTTTATTTTAAAGTTTATTTTTTAGGTTTAGGTTTTTATTTAGTTTTTTATTTTAGTTTATTTTAGGTTTATTTAATTTTTATTTTATGTTTATTTTTTTATTTTATTTATGTTTTTTATTCTTAGGTTTATTTTATTTTAGTTTAGTTTAGGTTTTATTTATTTATTTTAGTTTATTCATTTATATATTTATTTTAGTTTAGGTTTAAGTTTTAGTTTTAATTTTATTTATTTTTTAATTAATTAACCATTTATTTTATTATTTAGTTTATTTTAGTTTAGTATGTTTTTGGTAGTGGTAGGTGGGTTTGGGTAGGGTTTGGGTTAGTTTAGAGTAAGATTTAGGCTTTAGGGTTTAGGGTTTAAAGTCATTTAGGGTCAGGTTGGGTTTAGGGCTCAGGTTTAGGCCTGTGGTTAGAGGGTAGAGGTTTAGTGGAGTTGGTGGTAGGGTTTCAGGTTTAATTTTAGGGTAGAGTTAGTTTAGGGTTTGTGGCCTAGGGTTGTGGTTTCAGGTTAGTGGGGTTAGAGCTTTAGGGTTTGTGGTCAGGATTGGGTTTGGGTTTAGGTCAGTTAGTTTTTTTTAAATTAAGTAAACCAGATGTGTTTATTTATTTATTTTTTTTTATATATTTAGTTTATTTTATTTTTCATTTTATTTAAGTTTATTTTTATTTTATTTAGCTTTTATTTATTTTAGGTTTATTTATTTTAGTTTCTTTTATTTTAATTTTATTTAGGTTTAGGTTTAGTTTACTTTTAGTTTAGTTTTATTTTTATTATATTTTTATGTTTAGGTTTTATTTTTATTTTAGGTTTAGTTTAGGTTTTATTTTAATTTTTAGGTTTAGGTTTAGGTTTTATTTTAGGTTTATTTTTAGGTCTTATTTGTAGTTTAGGTTTGTTTACTTTTAATTTTATTTTAGTTTTGATTTAGGTTTAGTTTAGTTTTAGGTTTAGGTTTTATTTATTTCAGTTTAGTTTATTTTAGTTTAGGTTTAGGTTAATTTTATTTATTTTATTTTATTTTAATTTTAGTTTTATTTTATTTTAGGGTTTAGGTTTTATTTTTATTTATTTTATTTTTATTTCTAGGTTTGGTTTTAGTTAGTTTTATTTTATTTTATGTAGGTTTATTTTATTTTATTTATGCTTAACTTTTATTTATTTAGGTTTTTATTATTTTATTTTTTAGTTTATGTTTTATTTTTTTATTTTTGTTTATTTTATTTTTTATTTATTTTTATTTTATGTTTAGGTTTTAGGTTAGGTTTGGTTTTAGTTTAGTTTTATTTTATTTTATTTTTTTTATTTAGGTTTTTTTTATTTTATTTTATTTTAGTTTTGGGTTTGGTGGGTTTGGAGGGTTTGGTTTAGGGTCAGGTAGGGTTTTAGGGTTTAGGGTAGGGTTTAGGATCAGTGGTAAGCTTTAGGGTTTAGGGTAGGGTTGGGTTAGGGTTTTTTTTAGGGTTTTGAATTAAACCATTTTTTTAGTTTATATTTTATTTATTTTAGTTTATTTTTTCATTTAGGTTTATTTATATTTTTATTTAGTTTAGTTTATTTATTTTATGTTTATTTATTTTAGTTTATTTTTTAAGTTTAGGTTTCTTTTTTAGTTTAGTTTTAATTTAATTTTATTTTTTTGGTTTAGGTTTTATTTTTTATTTTTTGGTTTAGGTTTATTTTTCCATTTTAGGTTTATTTTTAGGTTTTTTTTTAGTGTAGGTTTAGGTTTATTTTTAGTTTATTTTAATTTATTTAGGGTTTAGGTTAAGGTTTTGGTTTACTTTATTTTAGGTTTAGGTTTAGGTTTTATTTATTTTAGTTTAGTTTATTTTAGTTTAGGTTAGGTTTATATCTTATTTTCATTTAGTTTAGATTTTTTTTTTAGTTTTTAGATTTTATTTTTATTTCTTTTAGGTTATATTTTCGGTTCATTTTTTAGGTTTAGGCTTTATTTAGTTTTATTTTATTTTATTTTAGGTTTTTTTTTATTTTGATTTTAAGTTTAGTTTTATTTTATTTAGTTTTTAGTTTAGTTTAGGTTTTATTTATTTTATTTAGTTTAGTTTTATTTTTATTTTATTTACTTTTTAGGTTTAAGTTTAGTTTTATGTTTTAGTTTAGGTTTTTATTTTATTTCATTTTGGATTTTTCTTTTTTCTATTTATTTTATTTTTTATGTTTTATTTTATTTAGGTTTATATTTTTAGCTTTTTAGTGTTTATGGTTTAGGGTTTAGGGTTAGTTGAGGGTTTAGGGTTTAGGGTTTAGGGTTTAGGTTTTATGGTTTATGATTTAGGGTTTAGGGTTTAGGTTATATGTTTAGGGTTCAAGTTTTAGTTTAAGGTTTAGGGTTTTCATTTTTTTTAACAGAGAACAAATTTATATTCAACATTTGTTTTTTTTATTTCATCAACAAAGTAACACACCAAGTTTTCTAAGACATAAGCGAAGACATAGATGAAAAATGAGAACGCATAGAGTAAATCAAAAATCCTAGATAATTAAAATTGTCTCTATTGTAAAGGCACAATTCCATAAGCAGCAGATTAGATCAGTCATTCTTTTGTTTATCCAGTTCCAACCATAACCACCTCGGCCTATCGAGTAGCGGGATCCACCATCATATATCTGATCTCTCTCTCCGTCACCACCACAATTGTAACGCCATCGCCTCCTCCCGCCTCATTGACGTGATGTTCCCCGCCATTCAATGTTCCCATTCTGGGTTTAGGTTTATTAGGTTTTAGGGTTTAGGTATATCTTATTTATTTAGTTACTTTAGGTTTAGGTTTAGGGTTTGGGGTTTAGCATTTAGGGTTAGGTTTGTGGGTTTTAGTTTATGGTTTATGGTTTAGGGTATTTGGTTTAGATTTATGGTTTAGGATTTAGCTTTAGGGTCAGGGTTTATGGTTTAGGGTTTAGGATTTATGTTTATGGTTATTTCTTCTTCAAGCAAAATGGTAGTTTATGCTAATTTAGTTTATTTAGTTTACTTATTTATTTGAGTTTATATTTTATTTTATTTTTATTTAGTTTATTTTATTTAGTTTAGGTTTTTTAGTTTTTTTAGGTTTAGGTTTATTTTTAGTTGAGTTTTATTTTTATTTTATTTTGGATTAAGATTTATTTTTTATTTTTAAGTTTAGTTTAGGTTTTATTTTATTTTTAGGTTTAGGTTTTAGTTTTATTTTAGATTTGTTTTATTTTATTTTAGTTTAGGTTTAGGTTTATTTTAGGTTATTTTATTTTATTTTAGTTAGTTTAGGTTTAAGTTTAGTTTATTTTAAGTTTAGCTTAGGTTTTATTTATCTTAGTTTAGTTTAATTTAGTTTAGGTTAGTATATTTTATTTTATTTTAGGTTTAGGTTTTTATTTATGGTTTAAGTTATTTTATTTATTTATAAGTTTTATTTTAGGTTTATTTTAGGTTTAGGTTTTATTTAGTTTTATTTTATTTTATTTTAATTTTATTTTTTTTACTTTAGTTTTATTTTATTTAGGTTTTATGCTTAGTTTATTTTATTTTTTTGTTTAGTTTCATTTATTTTATTTTAGATTATTTTTACTAGTTTAATTTTTTATTTTAGGTTTAGTTTAGGTTTTATTTTATTTTATTTATTAAGCATTTTATATTTTTATTTTTTTATTTAGCTTAGGTTTAGTTTTAGGTTGTGGTTTTAGGGATTTAGGTTGTGGTTTAGGATTTAGGGTTTAGGGTTTAGGGTTTAGTTAGGGTTTAGGGTTTAGTTTGGCTAGTGGTTTTTTGTGGTTTAGGGTTTGGTTGGGTTTGGGTTTTAGCTTAGATTTAGGGGTTCTTTTTTTTTAAATTACAAACCAGTAGGTTTAGGTTTATTTAGTTTATTTTATATATTTTCTTTATTTTATTTATTATTTATTTGTTTATTTTATTTTATTTTGTTTAGTTTATTTATTTTAGTTTATTTATTTTAGTTTAGGTTTTTTATTTTAATTTATTTAGGTTTAGGTTTATTTTTTAGTTGAGTATTATTTTTTTATTTTATTATTTAGGTTTTTTTTATTTTTAAGTTTAGGTTTAGGTTTTATTTTATTTTTTTTAGGTTTAGGTTTCATGTTTTTTTAAGTTTATTTTTAAATTTTATTATTTAGTTTAGGTTTAGGTTTTTTTTAGTTTATTTTATTTTATTTAGTTTTGGTTTAGGTTTAGGTTTTGTTTATTTAAGGTTTAGGTTTATTTTAATTTAATTTTAGGTTTATGTTTTTTTTGGTTTAGGGTTTAAGTTTTATATTTTATTAATTTTTAGGTTTATTTTTTAGGTTTAGGTTTTTATTTAGTTTTTATTTTATTTTATTTTAAGTTTATTTTATTTTTATTTTACATTTAGTTTTATTTTATTTAGTTTTTTTATCCTTAGATTTATTTTATTTTTTAGTTTTGTTTAGGTTTTTATTTATTTTATTTAAGTTTATTTTTATTAGTTTAATTTACTTTTTTTTTAAGATTAGGTTTAGGTTTAGGTTCAGGTTTTAATTTAATTTTATTTTATTTAGGCTTTTTTATATATTTTATTTTTAGGTTTTATTTATTTAGTTTAGGTTTTTGGGTTTAGGGTTTAGGTTTGTGGTTTTAGAGGTTTGTGGTTTAGGGTTTAGAGTTTAGCAATTTTTTTTCATTTAAATTAAGTAAAGAGTTTTAGGTTTATTTAGTTTATTTTATTTATTTTAGTTTATTTTATATTATTTTTTATTTATGTTTATTTTTTATTTTTATTTAGTTTAGTTTATTTATTTTAGATTAGGTTTTTTATTTTAGTTTATTTTTAGGTTTATGTTTATTTTTTGTTGAGTATTATTTGTATTTTATTTTTATGGTTTAGGTTTTATTTTTTATTTTTATTTTTTGGTTTAGGTTTTTATTTTATTTTTTTAAGGTTTAGATTTATGGTTTTTATTTTAGGTTTATTTTCAAGTTTTATTTTTTAGTTTAGGTTTAGGTTTTTTTTTAGTTTATTTTATTTTATTTAGTTTAGGTTTAGGTTTAGGTTTTATTTACTCAAGGTTTAGGTTTAGGTTATATTTATTTTAGTTTAGTTTATTTTAGTTTATGTTTAAGTTTATTTTATTCTGTTTATCTTATTTTTATTTTAGGTTTAGTTTTTTTTTAGTTTAGGATTAATGCTTTATTTATTATTTAATTTTAGGTTAATTTTTTAGATTTAGGTTTCTATTTAGTTTTTATTTTATTTTATTTTATTTTAAGTTTATTTTATTTCTATATTACATTTAGTGTTTATTTTATTTAATTTTTAATTTTTAGGTTTATTTTATTTTTTAGTTTAGTTTAGATTTCTATTTATATTATTTTACTTATTTTTTTTAGTTTATTTTATTTTATTTTAGGTTTAAGTTTAGGTTTTAGTTTATGTTTATTTTTTATTTTATTTTATTTTTTAATTTTATTTAGGTTTATGTTTTAGTTTATGTTTTATTATTATTTTATTATTTTAGGTTTAGGTTTATTTAATCATTTTATTTTGTCTAGGTTTATTTAAGATTGTTAGTTTTTGTGGTTTAGGGTTTTGGGTTTAGGGTTTTTAGGGTTAGTGCAGTGTTGGGAGGGTTAATGTTTAGATTTAGTGAGCATCAGTTTAGGGTTTAGGGTTTAGGGTCATGGATCAGGCATGAGTTAGGGTAGAGTTGGAGGTGGTAAATGGTTTAGGAGTTTGGGGTCTAGGTCACGCCTGGGCTTAAGGGCTAGTTTATGTTATTAAATGAGGAGGGTTGGGTCAGGAAGGTTTAGGGTCAGGTTGGCGTCCAAGGGGTTGGGATCAGGATTTAGAGATTTTGGGGTTTATGGTTTAGGTTTAGGGTGGTTTTAAGGTTTATTTTTATTTTATATTTTTTTATTTATTTCTAATTAAGTAAACTCTTGGGTTTAGGTTTATCTATTTTATTTAATTTTTTTATTTAGGTTTAATTATATTTTTATTTAGTTTAGTTTATTTATTTTAGGTTAATTTATTTTAATTTAGGTTTTTTATTATATTTTATTTTTTAAGTTTAGCTTTAGCTTTATTTTAGTTTCATTTTATTTTTATTTTATTATTTAGGTTTAGGTTTTATTTTTTATTTTTATTTTTAGGTCTAGGTTTTTATTTTATTTCTTTACGTTTAGATTTTAGGTTTTTATTTTAAGTTTATTTTTAGGTTCTATTTTTTAATTTAGGTTTAGGTTTATTTTTAATTTATTTTATTATATTTAACGTTTAGTTTTAGGTTTAGTTTATTTTATGTTTAGGTTTAGGATTTATTTATTTATTTTAGCTTATTTTAGTTTATGTTTAGGTTTATTTTATCATTATTTTAGGCTTAGGTTTTTTTTTTTTCAATTTATGGTTTAGGTTTTATTTATTTATTTATTTTTAGGTTTAATTTTTATATTTATTTTTTAGGTTTTGGTTTTTATTTAGTTTTTATTTTATTTTTGATTTATTTCTTTTTTATTTTAGGTTTACTTTTTATTTTATTTAGGTTTTTTTTAGTTTAATTTAGGCTTTTATTTATTATATTTTATTTTAACTTTTATTTTTATAAACACTATCATTGCCGGTCCCAAGTCCGGATGCAAAAAGTGGAGGGTTGCGTTAGGTAGTCGACACCTAGCATAAAATTTGTCGAAATAATCATGACATGAATCCTTTAAATCATTGTGTTAATGCTAGGGTGTCCCCTGAAGTTTACATCAGATGGTTTGAATACAAAGAAAATGTGCTAGAGTCACGATCGACACCGAAAAGTGTTAAATAAGCAAGGGTTCCCGATTATGGATGGATGTGGGCAAACAAGTTAGTCCATGAAACTAGAATTAGGTTAGATCTTGGAATATAGGTACTGTAAATTAATGGAATTAATAGATATTATGGTTCATAGAAAGATAAATATTTTATGTGTTCAAGAAACTAAATGGGTTGGTGAGAAGGCCAAGGAGATTGATAGTTTAGGTTTTAAACTTTGGTATTGTAAAAGTCAAACTAGAAATGGCGTAGTGATTATAGATAAAAAGTTTGAAAGATAATGTTATAAGTATTAATAGATGTGGAGATAGAATTATAGCTTTAAAGATTATTGTTGATACTAAGATTATCAATGTTATAAGTGTCTATGCTCCTCAAGTAGGTTTGGAGGTAAGCTCAAAAGAAAAATTTTGGAATGAATTAGGGATTAATACAAAAGATACCTCTTGAAGAAAAGTATTTATTGGGGAGATTTAAATGGACATGTTGGTAGAGTGGTAGAAGATTTTAAAAGTATTCATGATGGTTATGGATTTGGAGTGACTAATGAAGGTAGGACTATATTAGATTGTCTTATCTTATGATTTTGTAGTTGCTAATACTTTATTTAAGAAAAGAGATGAACATATTATTACTTATAAAAATGGATCTAGTAAAACACAGATTGATTATTTTTTGATAAGAAAAATAGATCGTTTAGATTGTAAAGATTGTAAGGTCATTCCAAGTGAAATTTTAAGTACCCAACATCGACTATTAGTTTTAGATTTTAAGATGAAAGGTTGTAAGAGAAAAATAAACTAAATTATTGTCCTAGGATTAGATGGGGCACTTAAAGAACACAAATAAAAATATTTTTAAGAGCAAGGTACAAGAAATTAGAGTTTGGGATGTTCATAAGGAAGCTAACGTTATGTGGAAAAAATATCAAGTGAAATTAAGCAAGTTGCTAAAGATGTGCTTGGCAAATCAAAAGGAAAAGCTTCTTTTAATAAGAATAGTTGGTGGAGTCGAGTGCAAGAAAAGATAAGAAATAAGAAGCATTGTTATAAAACTTAAGATGTAAAACTGAGAGAATTGGGAAAGATATAAAATTCTGTAGAGATTCTAAGAAAGTAATATATGATGTAAAAAATTTAGATTTTAGTGATTTATACAATAGATTAGATACCAAAAAGGTGAAAGATGTATGTATAAGTTAGCCAAAGAGATAGGAGAAGTAAAGACATAGTTCAAGTGAGGAGTATTAAGGATGAAAATAATAAAGTGCTTTTCTTAGAAAAAGATATTGAAAATAGGTGGATGAGGTATTTTAATAAACTTTTCAATGAAGGATTTGAAAGTACGATTGATTTTAGCAACCTTAATACCCTAAATAAAAATAGAGAATTTCATTTTTATCATCGTATTAGTAAATCTGAAGTTATTGAAGCTTTAAAGAAAATCAAATGTGGAAAAGCAGTAGGACCGGATAATATTCCAATAGAAGTTTGGAAATGTTTAGGTGATCAAGGAATTTCTTGGCTTACAAATCTTTTTAATGTTATTTTAAAGACTAAAAAGATGCCAGATGAGTGGAGAAAGAGTTTGTTGGTTCCTATATTTAAGAATAAAGGTGATGCATGATGTGCAAATTATAGAGGAATTAAATTAATGTGCCATACATTAAAATTATGGGAGAGAGTAATTAAGCATAGGTTACGATGTGATACAGAAGTTTCTCACAATCAGTTTGGTTTCATGCCAGGTATATCTACTATGGATGCTATACATTTGTTAAGAGGTTTGATGGAGAAGCATAGAGAAAATAAGAAGGATCTAAATATGATATTTATTGATTTAGAGAAAGCTTATGATAAAGTCTCAAGAGATGTTCTTTGGAGAGTTCTAGAACAAAAAGAAGTTAATATTGGTTATATTCATGTCATTAAGGATATGTATACTAGAGCTTGTGTCCAAACACAAGGAGGATTGACAAAATATTTTCCTATTTCAGTTGGATTACATCAAGGATCAACATTAAGCCCTTATCTTTTTACTTTAGTTATGGATGTTCTTATGAGGCATTTACAAGAAGATGTGCCTTGGTGTATGCTTTTTGCTGATGACATTCTTCTTGTTGATAAGACTAGAGAGGGAGTCCAATAGAAACTTGAATTATGGAGGTCAACTTTAGATTCTAAAGGATTTCATTTAAGTAGATCTAAAACTGAATATATGGAGTGTAATTTTAGTTGTAGAAGTTTTAGTGGTAGTGTTGTGACTTTAGGTGATCAAGTCATTAATAAGAGTGAGCGATTATATTTAGGCTCTATTATTCAAAATGATGGTGAAATAGATGGAGATGTTATTAGAATTCAAGTTGGATGGTTGAAGTGGAGGAATGCATCGGCCTATTATGTGATAGAAAAGTTCCACTTAAACAAAGGAAAATTTTATAAGATGGTGGTAAGACCCAATGACTGCGTAATGTTGGCCAATAAAAGAGAAACATAAGACTAAGTTAAGTGTTACTTGAGATGAGGATGCTCGTGGATGAGTGGCTTTACCCTTATAGATAGAATGCAAAATGAGTATGTTCGGAAAAAGTTGGAGTAGCTCCAGTGGTAGATAAGATTAGGGAGAAGATGGTTTGGCCACATAAAGCAGTTCGATGACTGATTAGAGAGTAGATGCATTTGATTTGCCTTATGTTAAGAAAGGTAAAGGTAGACTAAAAGACTTGGTTTTAAAAAAAAATGATCTTAGTACACAATGGAGACGAAGGATTCATGTAGCCGACCCCATCTAGTGGGATTAAGGCTTGTTGTTGTTTTGTAACTTTTATTTTTATTTTATTTTCTTTTTATGTTTAGGTTCAGGTTTAGGTTATAGTTTATATTTTGATTTATTATTATTATTTCATTTATTTAGATTTTTTTATCTATTTTTTTAAGTTTTATTTAGTTTAGGTTTAGGTTTTTAGCTTTTTAGGGTTTAGGGTTTATGGTTTAAGGTTTAGGGCTAGTTTAGGATTCATGGTATAGGGTTTAGGATTTGGAGTTTAGGGCTTAGGATTTGGGTTTTCTTTAGGGTTTAGGTTTTAGGGTTTAGTTGTTTTAGGGGATTAGGGTTTTTAGGGTTTAGGATTTAGGGTTTAGGGTTTTAGTTTAGGGTTTAGGGTTAAGGGTTAGGTTTAGGGTTCAATTTTTAGTTTAGGGTTTAGGGTTTTGGTTTTTTTCAATAGAGAACAAATTCAGATTCATCAACCAATTAACACACCAAGTTTTCAAAGTCATAAGGAATGACATAGATAAAAAATGGGCATGCATAGAGAAATTTGAAAACCTTAGATAGCTAGAACCATCTCTACTCTAAAGACACTGTTCCATATGCAGCAGATCAGATCGACCGTTCTTTAGTTTTTCTAGTTCCCATTAGAACCACCCTGGCCTCTCAAGTAGCAGGATCCACCATCATATCCCTGATCTCTCCCTCCACCACCACCATGGTTGTAACCTCCGTCGCTCCTCCTGCCACCATAACCACCATTGCTTCACCACCTCCATATCCACCAGCACCTCCAGATCACCCACCTCCAATATAATAATTGTCACCTCCACCGTCGCCTCCACTGCTAGATCTAGATTGAGCTTGGTTGATGGTGATGTTCTTGTCATCAAGGTTCTTCCCATTCTTAGGTTTTAGGTTTTAGCATTAAGGTTTATGGTTTAGAGTTAGTTTAGGGTTTAGGGTATAGGCTTTAAGGTTTTTAGGATTTAGGGTTTAGGGTTAGTTTAGGGTTTATGGTTTAGGGTATTAGGGTTTAGGGTTTAGTGTTTATGGTTTATGGTTAGGGTTTAGGGTTAGTTTAGGGTTTATGGTTTAGGGTTTAAGGTTGTTGGTTTAGGGTTTAGGGTTTAGGGTTTGGTTTAGGGTTTAAGGTTGTAGGTTTAGTTTGGGTTTAGGTTAAGGTCAGGGTAGGTTTAGGGTTTAGGGGTTTTATTTAAAAAAATTAAGTAAATCTACGTTTTAGTTTATTTATTTTTTGCTTAAATTATATTTTATTTTATTTAAGTTTATTTTTATTTTATTTGTTTATTTTATTTACTTTAGGTTTATTTTATTTTAGTTTAGGTTTTAGTTTTTTTAGGTTTAGGTTTATATTTATTTTTAGTTTAGTTTTATTTTTATTTCATTTTTAGTTTATTTTTATTTATTTTTTAGGATTTATTTTAGTTTATGTTTAAGTTTACTTTTAGATTATTTTATTTAGTTTAGTTTAGGTTTTGGTTTAGGTTTAGGGTTAGGTTTTATTTATTTTAGTGTAGGTTTATGTTTATTTTATTTTATTTTAGGTTTAGGTTTTATTTTTCATTTATTTTTAGGTTTTATTTTTAGATTTGGAGTTTTAGGGTTTAAGGTTTATGGTTTAATGTTTAGCGTTTAGGGTTTAAGGTTTATGGTTTTTAGGGTTTACGGTTTAAGGTTTTGGTTTTAGGTTTAGGGTTGAGTTTTAGTTTAGGGTTTAGGGTTTTTGGTTATTTTTTTAATAGAGAACAAATTCAGATTTTTTATTTCTATTTTTTGATTTCATAACCAAGTAACACACAAAGTTTTCTAAGACACAAGCGATGACATAGATCAATAATGACACATAGAGCAAATCAAAACCCTAGATAACTATAACCTTCTCTATTATAAAGATAATTCCATAAGCAGCAGTCGATTGGTCATTCTTGTTTTTTGGTAAAAGAACCTCTCCCCCTCCAGTAGAGGGATCCACTATCATATCCCTGATATCTCCCTCCGCCACCCCCAGTGTAACCTCTGTCATAGTTCCATAGGTTTTTTAATTTATTTTATTTTTATGCTTTATTTAGTTTAGGTTTAGGTTTTAAGGTTTTGGGGAGGGTTTAGGTGGTTGTTTTAGGGTAGGTAGGGTTAGGGTTTATTTAGGGTTTGGTTTAGGGGGTTTAGGGTTTAATAGTTTTAGTTTTTGGATTTTAAGGTTTAGAGTTTAGTTAGCTTTGGGTTTAGGTTTTTTTAAAGAAAAAGTAAAGTAGGTTTAGGTTTATTTAGTTTATTAATTTATTTTTTATTTATTTTAGTTTATTTTATTTTCATTTATTTTATTTACTTTTATTTTATTTAGTTTAGTTTATTTATTTTAGTTTAGGTTTTATTTTAGTTTATTTTAGGTTTAGTTTAGGTTTAGGTTTAGTTGAGTTTTATTTTATTTTATTTTATAGGTTTAGGTTTTGTTTTTTTTTTTAGGTTTAGGTTTAGGTTTTTATTTTATATTTTTAGGTTTAGGTTTTAGGTTTTTATTTTAGGTTTATTTTTTAGTATAGGTTTAGGTTTATTTTTAGTTTATTTAATTTTATTTAGTTTAGGTTTAGGTTTAGGTTTAGTTTATTTTAAGTATGGCCTTAAGTTTTATTTATTTTAGTTTAGATTTATGTTTATTTTATTTTTTTTAATTTTAGTTTTATTTTAGGTTTAGGTTTTTTTTTGTTTGCTTATAGTTCAGGTTTTATTTTTAATCACTTTTAGGTTTATTATTTTAGGTTTAGGTTTTTATTTAGATTTTATTTTATTTTTTATGTTTATTTTATTTTTATTTCAGATTTAGTTTTTATTTTATTTAGGTTTTTTATTCTTAGGTTTATTTTCCTTTAAAGTTTTATATATTTTATTAATTATTTTATTTTAGTTTCTTTTATTTTATTTTTAGGTTTTAGTTTAGGTTTTAGTTTAGTTTTTTTTTTTTTACTTTTATTAATTTTATTTAAGTTTAGGTTTATTTTATTTTTTGGTTTTATTTAGTTTAGGTTTTGGTTTTTAGGTTATTAGGGTATAGGGTTTAGGGTTTTGGGTTTTGGGTTTTACGGTTTAGGGTTTAGGGTTTAGGGTTTAGGGTCAGGGTTTAGCTTTTAAGGTTTATTAGGCTTTTATTTTAAGGTTTTTAAGATTTAGGGTTTTAGGTTAGCATAGGGTTTAGGGTTTAGGTTTTTTAAGGTTTAGGGTTTAGGGTTTTTTAGGGTTTAATTTTTAGGGTTTAGGGTTTGAGGTTGTAGATTTAGGGTTTTATTTTGGGTTAGTTATAGGGTTTAGTGTTTTGGGTTTTGGGTTTTTTTTTAGGTTTAGGTTTTTATTTAGATTTTCTTATATTTTATTTTTATTTTACATTTCATTTTTATTTTATTTAGTTTTTTACTCTTAGGTTTATTTTATTTCTTAATTTAGGTTAAGTTATTATTTATTTTATGTTAATTTCTTTTATTATTATTATTATTATTATTATTTTAGGTTTAAGTTTAGGTTTTAGTTTATGTTTTTATTTTATTTTATTTTTTTATTTTATTTCAATTTAGATTTTTATTTATTTTATTTTTAGGTTTGTTTAGTTTAGGTTTAGGATTTTAGCTTTTTAGGGATTAGGGCTTTTTTTGGGTTTAGGGTTTAGGGTTAGTATTTAGGGTTTTTAAGGTTTAGGATTTAGGTTTACAGTTTATGGTTTAGGGTTTAGGTTTTAAGTTTTAGTTCAGGGTTTAAGGTTTTAGGTTTGTATTTTTTTTATTTTTAATAGAGAATAAATTTAGATTCAACATTTCTTCTTTTATTTATTTAGTTTATTTTTTAGGTTTTTTACTTTTAGGATTATTTTATTTTTTAGTTAAATTTTTGTTTTTATATATTTATTTTATTTTATTTTATTTTTAATTTTATGTTTAGGTTTTTATTTTATTTTATTTGATTTTATTTAGGTTTAAGTTTCTTTATTTATTCTATTTTTAGGTTTTATTTAGTTTAGTTTTTAGGTTTTTAGTGTTTAGGGTTTTAGGGTTTAGGGTTTTAAGGTTTAGGGTTTAGGGTTAGGGTTTAGTGTTTAGGGTTTAGGTTTAGTGTTTTGGCTTTAGGGTTTAAGGTTTTAAGTTTAGGAGTTTAGGGTGTAGGTTAAGGTTTAGGGTTTAGGAGGTTTAGGCTTTAGGCTTTAGAGGGTTTATTTAGGTATAGGTTAGTTTAGGATTAAGGTTTAAACTTTTAGGATTATCATTTAAGTTTAGGTTTAGGATAGGATGAGTTTAGGTTTAAGTTTAGGGTTTAGGGTTTAGGTTTAGGGTTTAGTTAGTTAGTTTAGGTTTAGGGTTTTAGGGTTTAGGGTTTAGGTTAGAGGATTTAGGTTTTAAATTTAGTTTAGGTTTAGTTTTATTTAGGGTTTAGGGTTTAGGGTTTAGGTTTAGGGTTTTGGGTTTAAGGTTTAGGGTTTAGGAGTTAGTTTAAAGTTTAGTTTAGGGTTAGTTATAGGGTTTTGGTTTAGGGTAAGGTTTATTTTATTTATTTATTTTATTTTTTATTTTTTAAATTAAGTAAATTTAGGTTTAGTTTATTTAGTTTATTTTTCATTTTGATTTTAGTTTATTTTATTTTATTTTTATTTAGTTTATTTTATTTATTTTAGTTTAATTTTTAGGATTAGGGTTTAGGTTTAGAGAACTTTTTTAGATTAGTTATATTTTTTATTTTATTTTTTAGGTTTAGGATTTATGTTTTATTTTTATGTTTAGGTTTAGGGTTTTATTTTATTTTTTTTAGGGTTTGGTTTTAGGTTTTTATTTTAAATTTATTTTTAGGTTTTATTTTTTATTTTAGGTTTAGGTTAATTTTTAGTTTATTTTATTTTTTTTAGTTTAGGTTTAGGTTTAGGTTTAGGTTTTATTTATTTAGTTTAGCTTTAGGTTTATTTTATTTTTGTTTTCGTTTTAGGTTTTTTTTTAGTTTAAGGTTTAGGTTTTATTTTTTATTTATTTTTAGTTTTTATTTTTAGGTTTATTTTTTAGGTTTAGGTTTTTTTTAGTTTTTATTTTATTTTATTTTAGATTTCTTTTATTTTTATTTTAGGTTTACTGTTTATTTTATTTAAGTTTTTAATTTTTTAGGTTAGTTCTATTTTTTATTTATTTTATTTTAATTTAGTTTTTATTTTTATTTTAATTTCTTTTTAGGTTTTGGTTTAAGTTTAAGTTTTAGTTTATGTTTTTATTTTATTTTATTTTTTTTAATTTTTTTTGGTTTAGATTTATATATTTATTTTATTTTAAGGTTTTCTTTAATTTAAGTTTAGGTTTTTAGGTTTTTAGGGTTTAGAATTTAGGGTTTAGGGTTTAGGGTTTAGGGTTTTTGGTTTAGGGTTTTGGGGTTTTGGGTCTTAGGATTTATGGTTTATGGTTAAGGTTTAGTGTTTAGGGTTTAGGGTTTAGTGTTTAGCTTTAGTTTAGTTTGAGTTTAGGTTAGCATATAGTTTAGGTTAGTTTTAGTTTAGGTTTAGCTTTAAACTTTAGGTTTTAGGTTTACTATTTTATAGTTAGTTTAGGGTTTAGGTTTAGGTTTAGTTTAGAGTTTAGAGTTTAGGTTTAGGTTTAGGGTTATAGTTTTAGGTTTAGGTTTAGGTTAGTTTAAGGTTTATAGTTTATAGTTAGTTTAGGGTTTAGGAGTTTATTTAGGTTTATTTAGGTTTAGTTTAGGTAGGTTTAGTTTTAGGAGTTTATTATTTAGGGTTTATGGTTTAGGGTTTAGGGTTTAGGGATTAGTTTAGGGTTTATTTAGGTTTAAATTTAGGGTTTAGGGTTTTAGGGTTTACGGTTTAGGGTTTAGGGTTTAGAGTTTTGAGTTTAGGGTTAGTTCTAGGGTTTAGGGTTAGGATTTTATTTTATTATTATTTTTATTTTTTTAAATTAACTAAACTATTAGGTTTAGGTTAATTTTGTTTATTTTTATTTTTTTTATTTTATTTTATTTTTTATTTTGATTTAGGTTTATTTTTGTTTTTATTTAGTTTAGTTTATTTATTTAGGTTAGTTATTTATTTATTTTATTTTATTTATTTTATTTTTTTAATTTTAGGTTTAGGTTAATTTTGTTTATTTTATTTTTTTTATTTTATTTTATTTTTTATTTTGATTTTGGTTTATTTTGGTTTTTATTTAGTTTAGTTTATTTACTTTAGGTTTATTTATTTTTGTTTAGGTTTTTTTATTTAGTTTATTTTTAGGTTTAGGTTTATTTATTTAGTTTATTTTTATTTTGGGTTTATTTTTATTTTATTTTATCATTTAGGTTTAGGTTTATTTTAGGTTTTATTTTAGTTAGGTTTAGATTTATTTTTAGTTTATTTTATTTAGCTTAGGTTTAGGTTTTATTTGTTTTAGTTTAGTTTATTTTGGTTTAGATTTAGCTTTAGTTTCTTTTATTTATTTTATTTTTATTTTTGGTTTTCATTTTTTTAGTTTATGTTTAGGTTTTGATTTATTTTATTTTTATTTTAGGTTTAGGTTTTACTTATTTTAGTTTAGGTTTAGGTTTATTTTATTTTTATTTTAGGTTTAGTGTTTTTTTATTAATTAGATTTTAGGTTTATTTTGTTTATTGTTTAAGTTTATGTTTTTACTTAGTTTGTATTTTATTTTCTTTTAGGTTTATTTTATTTTTATTTTATTTAGGTTTTTTATTTTATTTGTTTAGTTTAGGTTTTTATTTATTTTATTTTTGTTTAGTTTTTATTTTTATTTTATTTTCTTTTCAGGTTTAGTTTTAGGTTTTAAGTTTAGGTTTAGGTTTTAGTTTATGTTTTTATTTTATTTTTATTTTTATTTTTTTGGTTTATACTTTTTATTTATTTTATTTTTAGGTTTTAATTAATTTTGATTTAAGTTTTTAGCTTTCTAGGGTTTAGGGTTAGTTTAGAGTTTAGGGTTTGGGGTTAAGAGTTTAGGGTTTAGGGTTTTAGGGTTTACGATTTAGGGTTTAGGGTTTAGGGTTTAGTGTTTAGGGTTTTTTGGGTAAAGGGTTTAGGTTTGGTTCATGTTTTAATTAAAGGATTAGGGTTTTTGATTTTCTTTTTTAATAGAGAACAAATTCAGATTCAACATTTCTTCTTTTTGATTTCATTAGCCAAGTAGCACACCAAGTTCTCTAAGACACAAGCGAAGACATAAATAAAAAATGAGTACGCATAGAGGAAATCAAAAACCCATAGATAACTAAAATCATCTCTGGTGTAAAGACAGTTCCATAAGTAGTCGATAGGATCGGTCGTTCTTCAATTTCTCCAATTTCGAGAAGAACCATCGACCTCTCAGTGGCAGTTCCACCATCATATCCCGATCTCTTTCTCCATTCAAGGGTTTAGGTTTAGGTTTAGGCGTATTAGGTTTTTAGGTTTAGGTTTATTTTTAATTTATTTAGTTAGTTTAGGTTTAGGTTTAGGGTATGGGGTTTAGGGTTTAGGGTTAGGGTTTAGGGTTTAGGGTTTGAGGTTTAGGGTTAGGGTTTAGGTTTTAGGGTTTTTTAAAGTTTAGGGTTTAGGGTTTAAGGTTATAGTTTTAGGGTTTAAGATTTACGGTTTAGGGTATAGGGTTTACGGTTTAAGGATTTTAAAAAAAATATTAAGTAAACCGGTAGGTTTAAGTCTATTTAGTTTATTTTTTATTTATTTAAATTTATTTTATTTTTTAAGATTATTTTTTATTTTTATTTAGCTTAATTTATTTATTTTATTTTAGGATTTTTATTTTAGTTTATTTTTTAGGTTTAGGTTTAGGTGTAGGTTTACCTTTTAGTTGAGTTTTACTTTTTTTTATTTTTTAGGTTTAGGTTTTATTTTTTATTTTTAGGTTTAGGTTTAAGTTTTTATTTTATTTTTGTTAGGTTTTTATTTTAGGTTTATTTTTAGGTTTTAGTTTTTCGTTTGGGTTTTGGATTATTTTTAGTTTATTTTATTTTACTTAGTTTAGGTTTAGGTTTAGGTTTAGTTTATTTTAGATTTGGTTTAGGTTTTATTTATTTTAGTTTAGTTTATTTTGGTTTAGGATTAGGTTAATTTTCTTTTGTTTATTTTATTTTTATTTTAGGTTTTGGTTTTTTTTATTAGTTTAGGGTTTAGGTTTAATTTTTTATTTATTTTAGGAATTTTAAGGTTTAGTTTTAATTAGTTTTTATTTTATTTTATTTTATTTTAGGATTAATTTATATTTATTTTACATTTAGTTTTTATTTTATTTAGGTTTTTTATTCTTAGGTTTATTTTACTTTTTTAGTTTAGTTTAGGTTTTATTTATTTTATTTTAGTTTATTTTATTTTATTTTATGGTTTATGTTTTTATTTTATTTGATTAAGGTTTAAGTTTTTTATTTATTTTATTTTTATGTTTTATTTAGTTTAGGTTGAGGTTTTTATGTTTTTAGGGTTTAGGGCTTAAGGTTTAGGGTTTAGTGTTCAGGGTTTTAGGGTTTTATGATTTAGGGTTTAGGGATAGGGTTTAAGGTTTAGGGTTTAGTGCTTAAGCTTTAGGGTTTAGGTTTTTAAGGGTTTAAGGTTTAGGGTTTAGGGTTTAGGGTTTAGGGTTTAGGGTTTAGAGTTTAGGCTTTTGGGTTTAGGGTTTTTAGGATTTAGGGTTTATGGTTAGTTTAGGGTTTAGGGTTTAGGGTTTAGGGTTTAGAGTTTAGGCTTTTGGGTTTAGGGTTTTTAGGGTTTAGGATTTATGGTTAGTTTAGGGTTTAAGGTTTAGGGTTTTAAGGATTAGGGTTTAGAGTTTTAAGGTTTAGTGTTTAGGGCTTAGGGTTAGGGTTAGGGTTTAGGGTTTGTTTAGGTTTTATGGTTTAGGGGTTAAGGTTTAGGGTCTAGGGTTTTTTAGGGTTTTAGGTTTAGGGTTTAGGGTTTAAGGTTATAGGTTTATGGTTTAGGTTTTTTTTTAAATTAAGTAAACTAATAGGTTTAGGTTTATTTAATTTATTTAGTTTATTTTTTATTCATTTTTATTTATTTTATTTTTTATTTTTATTTAGGTTTATTTTTTTATTTACTTTAGTTTATTTATTTTGGGTTTATTTATTTTAGTTTAGGTTTTTTATTTTAGTTTATTTTTTAGGTTTAAGTTTATGTTTAATTTTTAGTTTAGTTTTATTTTTATTTTATGTTTTATGTTTTTGTTTTATTTTTTATTTTTAGGTTTTGGTTTAGGTTTTAGTCTTTTATTTTAGGTTTATTTAGGGCAAGAGTGATGATCCTATCTATTGCCCCTACAACCGCATGTTAGGCCATGTCTTAGAGGATTGTATCACTTTTAAGGACTAGCTTGAGCATAGCTATAAGTTATGAGCCATAGTTATATAAGGAACACTCATAGAATAACCATCCGTTTATTAGAGTAATCCTTGGGGATACCTACGATCCTCTTAAGACCAAAGAAAGTTAGGATATCTCCCTATCCCAAACCTCTAAGAAGATCATTTCTCAGATAAAGAAGCTTTCCTTGCAGGTGCTTGAAGTAGCTCAAACCTCCAACACCAAAGATGATTTGTTAGTTACAAAGGACAACTCAGGGAGGGTGATAGCCAATAGCAGTAGTAGCAAGGATAGTCTAGTAGCCCTCCACCATTGTAGCTACCACATCTTCTGCTAGTTCCTCTTCCACCGGTAGGAGCATTGTATCTACGGATAAGGGAACTAAATCCCTTACTCCGATTACTTTATTTTATTTCTATCATATACCTCCACCCAAAAAGAAATTAATGAAGATAGCTGATTCTACTTATATATTATCTACTTCTAATGTTCTCAATTTTTTTCCTATTGAAAGCTATTTGAGTCTAAATAAAAATAATAGCTTTAGTAGTTCTGATCCATTTTTTTCTGATTCAGAGTCATACTATCCTTCTCTAAATTATTCAGGTTCACCTCTTGAGATTGACTTGGAGTCAACTGACTTTGAGGATCCCATAAGAGAAGCTGTAGGTATGCCTGATGAGAAGGTAAAACTTTCCACAAGCTCATCATTCCAAGAAGTCCCTAAAGGCAACCTACGTAGTGGCAAAGTTTTACCTCCCAGGGTAACACCTCATGATAAGGGTAAGCAAGTTGTTGGTTCTAGTAAGCAGATAGCCCCTCCATAGGATGCTCCACCCATGGATATACTTGTGGAGGACTAAGCTAGAGTTGATTACAATATCCTAGCTCACCTTAGAAAGTTTCGTTAAGCATATATGGCGCCTTGTCTTATCCAAAGAGATGAGGTAATCTCTAAGTGGGACTTGATCTAGAGATATGCTTGCCTACTAAAGGAGGCATGCCACTCGAAGAAATCTTAAGAGTTACATTCAGGATGAAGACTTACTCTAGGCACGATCACAAGCCTCTTTACATTATAGTGAATGTTGGCAGATACAGGCTATCCAGAGTTTTGTTTGACCCAGGTGTATCAAGCAATAATATGAGTCCAAGAACCCTTTCCTACTTGAGGTTCAACATCTCCAAACTCTAAAAAGAAAGGATGATGTTAAGAGGATTCAATGAACAAGGCAAGAAGGCCTTGTGGTGTTTATTTTAGATGTATGGGGGGGGTACTTTTGAGGTACAACATTGAGGTATGATGTACTATCTCAAAAGATAGAAGTATCACCCTACAATGGACCTAATCACGTAATAAAGACTCCCATGGCATCATGGGTCTTCGAATGTACTTGAGATTTTTCCCCTACTTTACATGGACTAATAAAGTAAAGTTTATATTAAACTAGGTTCTTAAGTACCCTATGGAACTCCATAGTTAATTACATCTTAGGAAATGAAATTTCCTAAGAATACTATCGATTAAAGTAGACAATTATCATCTCTAAAGATTTTAAGGTTAGACTATCAAAGGATTGGTTGTATTTGGAAAATCAATTAGGAGAAGAGTTATTTTTGGAATCCAAATAAGTAGAAAATGCTCATGATACTAGGAAGCATAGTGAACATTCCAATCTATCTTATGGTTGGGCTTTATATTTTTGAAGTTGAGGAGATTTATATGTTTTGAGTTGAAAATTAATTAAATTACTAGGGCTTATAATCCACCAACACATGGTTTTAGGAAGGCCTAAGAGATGAAGATTTATGCTCATAGCCCAAAGAAAATAGCTACCTCGGATCATAAATCTAGGGAGCTTTACATGACCTAAATCTAAGCGATAGGTGGACATAAGAGTTTATCTCTACAAGACAGAATAAATTATCCTACTTCTAGACTTATAACTGCCTGGAGTGGCCACTAGTTAACTCTTCCTATGATATTAAAACCATGTAGTTCGGTCTTATGAACTGCAAGATAGCTAGGGTAGTTATTTAATTAGAAAGAGACTAAAGTCTTAAATAAACTCTCTAAGAGACTAGAGCATGAGTGGTATAAGTATATGACTTAATCTATAGATGAAAAACCTTTTCAAATTTTATTTCATTTTAGACACATCATTTTGATAGAGGCTTTAGGATTTCTTAAATGATTGAAGAAATAGGTTATGGGTCAAATCAACTAGAAGGTGTTCTCCACCATAAGGGATGCCCTCACGTCAAGCATTCCTTTATTGTGCAAGAATAAAGATCCTTCATGTTCGAGAGAGAAAGAATATGCATGCATGATGTGAAACATACAACCATACAACTAAGGGGTTGCAAAATCTTTTAATTATTTTATTTATGCATTAGATTTTATGATGAGATTATGAGTTGTATAAATTTTTAGTTATGAGTTATTAGTTGGGTAGAAAAGTTATTTTTATCCTAAGAGCCTAATCATATCCAAGCCACACATTAAAGCATCAATTATTTAAGAAACCATGAAAATCATGTCATCCTTATGCACAATGTAAACATAACATCAAACAATTCTATAAATGATCATAAAAGAATAAAGGCCAGTGTGGTCGGGTATCACCGTACAATCTGAAGAGAGAAAAGATGAGTAGCTGAGCTCTACCCTTATACAACCTAGAATATGAAAGAATAATTATAATTGTATTACATATTATGTGGGTTTTTTTTCATATCTCCATTTTTGATTTGGTTCCTTCTTTGATTTGGATGGTGCTTGCTTCAAAGGCATCACAGGTCACCCCAAGACAAAGCCTTTTGGCCACTACTCATTCTAATCCCTCATAGCACTAACCCTAATTCCTATTACAAAATTTACATTTATGTGGGAAAAAATCTATATCTATGTACAAAATAGAGGTTAGCTAAATATAAATATAATCCCAAGTTGTATTTATAATTTGGACTTAGCACACACATGGTAACTAAGCCCACTGTCTAACTTGGATTATGGTTAAGGATTTAAGCAACCTACATAAAGAGCATTCACATTTATTTTTGAAGCATCCCTTAAGCATATTCCCCTAAAAAAAACATGATTAGGCAAATATTGTCCTATCATCTAATCTACGAAGAATACACCTAACATCCAATCTAAAATAATATATTATAAAACAAACCATACAACACATCATGCACTATCTTAACTTAGAGCTAGAAGTGGTGACTTAATTCTAATGTGTGTATTAAGGCTTGTGTGGTAAGTCTTGTTAGGCATTAGTGTTGTATTTTCTAAGTGTAGAAGGATTCAATTTAACATGAAAGGTTGATTTCACGTGAAGTAGTTTAATTTGTCTTTTTTTTGTTTCATTTGATTACACTTAGCAACTAAGTATTATATAGAGAGGAAAAGAGGATTACCCCCTTTCATCCCTACCTTAAGTCACTTTCTAAAGTATATTAATTTGATTTCATTCTTTTTAGTGAATGGCTTATTAAATGATTTAATTAATCCTAAGTGTAGGTTCACTTTAAATAATCCTATTCAAAATGAAAGGCATCTTAAGATTAATTTAATTGAATTACTATAACATGACATATATTAAATCATTCCATTCCATAACATGTAACATGCATATGATTTAATCCTAAGTGTATCTATACATGCGACATATTTTAGCACACTTAAATGATGAATGTATGTATAAGTTTAGAATTTTTATTTTATTTGATTAAATCATTTAAACAATTAATTTAAAACTTTTTCCAAAATCTTATGAAAAAATGACAAAAGAATGAAATTAAATAGGCATGTGTCGTTATTAAACCATGGAAGTGATGTAATCAAATGTCCTCCTTGAAGCTAGCTAAAGCCCCATATTCTTGGGATGTTCAGACTATATACCCATTTGCATTCAAACATATGTAAATTTGTATACATGAATATAAGAAGCAAGCTCTAAATCATATGGTTAATTAAATCAACTATTTAGTCAATTATGAATGCATGGAATTTTAATGTAAAATGGAATTTTTATTCAATAATCACATATACATATACATGTACAAAGATATAGGCAAGTATGTGTAGTTGTTAAACCAGGAAAGTGAAGTAATCAAATAACCCCCTTGGGGCTAACTAAAGCCTTGTATTCCTAGGATGTCTAGACTATATACTTGATTTTCTTGGACACACATGGATGTATACATAAATGAGGGAAAGAAAACTATGCGAAGATTGAATATTTTTTTGATTGAATCATTTATATGTATGAATTAAAGCTCTATCAAAATTCTAATATTGAAATATATAAGAATGAAATCAAATGGTTACGTGACATTGATAAACCAAAGAAGTGAGGTAATCAAGTGACCTTCTTGGGGCTAACTAAAGCCTCGTGTTCCCAAGATGTCCAGACTATATACCCATTATCATTCAATCTTATATAAATCAACACATGAATAGAGGAAAGAAAGCTCAACATTCATACACTTAAGCTATAAGCACATGCATTTCTTATGTATTTATAACTAGCATCATAACACATATTATTATTCATTTATAAGCTTTTGAAAATACATTTGGATTTAATAGTAATAGCCACATATATTAAATTAAATCAACACATGCAAGCTTACATAAAGGAAATCCATTTTATTTTACTTGATTTTGAAAAGATGGATGCATGAATTCAAATGACATACCAAATTTAATATGATTGGAAAGAGGATAGTCAAATATGAACATGTGATTCATTTAACCAAACTAGTTCTTAAGGATAATCAAATCAAATAAGATTATTTAAAGCAAACCAAAACTTATTTATTAATTATGTTTTGTATTTGATTTGATTTAAAGGGGAGATGAGAAATCATCACTTGGTATTTTAAACCCAATCCCATATTAGTGATTTAATTTAATTTAAGGAAATGTAATTAAGTTGATTGTATGGGTCAATTAAGTTGAACCCTTAATTAGATGAATTAATTACCCTTACCTATGTCACCTTAAAGTAATTAACTAAGTAATTATGAGCCAACATGATATGCATGGAAAATAAACTTGCAATGATCCTAGAAATAAAAGGGCCTAATGCAATTGGCTCATGATTAATATTTAATTAGATTAAGGGACTTAATTAATTACTCTTATAGTTTTCCCACATGTGGACCAACCATAATTGTATTAAACTTCTTAAGGCTATTAAACACCTAAAGATTTACCCCATGATTTAATTAATTATGGTCTGATGTGATTACGATTTCAATTTGATTAAGTGATTTAATTAATTAGTTAACTCTTAATTAATTTCATTTAAAAAAGGGTGAAATGAACTTAGGGAAAGGGGTCCCAACCCTATTCACTTGATTAAATAATGATTACTAAAATTAATTAACCAATTTGTTACTGTTCATAGGATTAATTAATCATTAATTCACTTCAAAGAGTAGTGAAGGTTTAATTAGTCAATTTTCTAATTAAGTGAGCAATAAATCCCAAGAAAATCATGAGAGGTAGAGGTCATCCCATTAAATTATCCCACAACATTTGGGATTAATTGCTCAGGTAATTAAGCTAATAAATTTTGCAATTAAACCTTAATTATTGTTCAAAATTAGTAAAGCTCATTTTTTATTAATTCTTTTTTAAAATACCTTAAAAATAAGTATTTATTTGCATTTTTTATTTCTTTATGATTTTTTATGATTTTTAAAAGTTTCAACCATTAAAAAATGATTAATTAATCCTAATTAAAGCAAAATCCTCTTGGCTCCATGTGGCCTAACATTGCGCTTTCTGTGGCCATGAGTGGCTATTTAGTTATTTGACTTCTTCCTGTGGTGGTGGACGTGCTTTCTCATCCACCATCCAATCTAAGATCAGATAGCTATGATTAATCCCATAGCTTAATAAGATTAAATCAGATCAATCTAGTGGATCTACTCATGACCATCCACTCCAATCATGCGGAATGGATGACACGTGATCTAACATCATGCGAGTGAGGGTGAATGGAGTCCATCCATCATTTCTCACTTTATCTGAGCTTACCTGAGCTTGGATCAACTCCAAAAGGATCCAACACCTTCACGACATCGATCAGAGGTGATCCAACAGTCAAGATCACATGAGATGCAAGTTTTATTCAAAAAGCTCCAACCCATTTTTGCCTATAGATTAATTTTGGAAGCATACCTCATTGGAGCTCAAGACCGGTGGCTTGAATGATTGAGGAAGCTTCATCTAGTGGAGATGAAGCTCTGTTGAGTAGAAATTGGATCAATTCCTTGACGTTCACTAAGAAGGCCATGAATCGATGATTTGGAGCTCAGTTTTAATTGAAGTCCCACCACCGATGCTTGGGAAGCTTGGGAGATGGTTTGTTCTTGCTCGATGAGGCCTACGGAAGGTGCGTGCAAAGTTAATTTGAGTTTGATGGAGAAATGGAGAAGTTAGTTCAGAAATTAGATTGTCTTATTTTGAGACGGATGGGAATGACATTTTATGATCGAGGAAAAAACTTAAGAGCTTAGGGAATGGCTCTAACGGCTCATCTTGGGTAGCTGGGGCTCTGAGGAATGATTTTTGTGTTTATTTGAGTGGAAATGAGGGGGTGTGTACCCTTTTTCATCTTGATCAGACTATTGGATTAGGTTTGGCTTGTAGTGGTCATCCGACCATCTCAAGGAGTCGTGGGTGGCAGGTAGGAGGTGAGTTGGCTTAGCTTGGTTGGTTGAAGGTGTGGAGGTGGCTACCAATGTGGAATCATTGGTGTCCTATGGATTTCAAATGCTCCAATGGAGAGGGTGAGGTGATTTCACCTCCAATGGGTCATGGCAGACCCAACCACACCTTGGGTTAGGTTGGGCAGTGTCCTAGGTGCCTAGGTGGACTATTAAGAGAGTACAAAGTGGCCAAGAATAGAAATAACCACTTACATTGGTGATGTGTCTCATGTGATGCCTTTCACCCAATGGTAGAATGATCATTTGGTATTGGATTTGATTTGGGCAGATTTGAAATGAGCCAAAAATGGATTAGCCCAAATTTCAAGTCAGTTGGAGTTGATTTGGTTAGGTTTTGCTCAATTTGACTCATTTAGATTAAATTGGGTTAGGTTGTCAATTGACCAATTATTGGGTCAAACCAAGAATTTGGTCAAGTCCATATGATCATTTGGGATGTTTTTGGTTAAATTGGTTTGGTTTAGTTTGGCTTAGATTTGATTTTGGCTCATTTGAATTCATTTGGGTCATATGGGTTGTTAACCAATTTGACCAAATTGGCCAAATTGACTTGGGTTGGGTATTTTTTTGGGTTTAGTTGACCAATTGAAGATGATTGTAGGCTTTGGTTTCAATTAATTTAGATTTGGTTTTGATTTGGGCCAACTTGAACCTTTAATTTGGGCTAAGTAGGTCAATTAGTTCAATTGGTCCAATCATGGCTTTGGTCAAGTTCAACAATCAATTTGTATTGAATTTGAGCCATTGGTTGTAATCAATTTGGTTTATTTTTTGATTTGACCCAATTTGGTCTTTTAGGAGAATTTGGGTCAACTTGGGTCAAGAGAGCCAATTGGGTTTGGTTTGACTCAATTGAAGGTCAAGTCATATTCAAATATTGATTTAGATTTTGTATGAATGATTGGTTTCTTGGGATTTGGCTTAGGTTACAATTTGGCTAGTTTGGGTTCATATGGGTTAAGGGGTTGACTTGGTCAAATGACCAAGTTGACTTGGTTTGACTCAATTTATGATAATTGATCAACCTAGGTTAATCAACAATCATGAAGGGAGGTTTTGATGGGGCTGGTTCAATCAAATTTGGGTAGGATTGAACTTGTAAATAGGTCAAATTGGCCACTTTAGGTCAAGTGGACCACCAGTTTAGTTGGCTTGATTTTGGGTTAGTTTGATTTAGTTGAGTTTATATATGGATTTGGGATTGATATATAAATTCAATTATTGGGTTCAAATGGGTTTTGGTTCATTTGAATATTTCAAGTCAATAGGCTTAAGTTGGGTTTGACTTGGGTTTACTTGATGATTGTAGATTTCATTTATATTTATATGATTGAAGGTATGATTGATTCATGGAAAATCAATTGAATTTGGGTTTTGGAATTAAGGAATTTGCTAAGTCCATGGAGTTGGGTCATGTGACTTAGGTTTGATTTGGTTTGATTTAGTTTTGATGATTTAATATATTTCATTTAAATTTGTGAATATGATTGAAAATATGATTGATTTGTGAGAAAATCAATTGAGTTTGACTTGATTTGGATTAATATTTGGCTAAGTCCATGGGATAGGTCATATGGCTTAAGAAGGGTTTTGATTTACTTTGATTTAGTTTTAATCATTTCAATGTAGATTTGATTTATATTTAGAAAGATGACTGAAGATATAGATTTAATATAAGAAAATCAATTAATTATGGATTGTTTGGATTAAGATTGGCTAAGTCCATGAGATATGTCATATGGCTTAGGAAGGGTTTCAAGTTTGGATTTGATCATGGGCTTCAATCATTTTGTTTTGGAATTTGGGTTTAGATTTACATTTGGATTTGATGTTTGAATTGAACTTGAGGTTTGGTTTGAGAAGGTGAACATGGATTGGATTTGGGTTGTAAGGTAGGTGGAGTATCATAATCCATAACCTAATCCTATGGTTAACCCTTCTAAGTCTTTGAGCTTAGGTTAAGTGTTTACCTAATTGTTAGAAGTGTCTTATGACTAGAAAAGTCTTAGTGTTTAGAAGACTCTTAAGTCTATGATGGGAAGTTGAATCCCAAAGTGAGGTCAATAAGCCTTGGGTTCCATAGTGTTTCCAGATAGATGATTGGAAGAAGAGTTCCACATTATAGACTAATACATCTTTCAATGCTTTGCTTGGGAGACCATGGATACATGAGAACAACATAGTTCCATCTCTCTACATCTGTATGAAGTTTGTGAGAGGATTGGGTCTATCTGTCAAAAGGAGATCTCAAGCCATTTATAATTCACAGGTCATATGAGGATGTAGATTACTACATCCCTCAAAAATCAACAAGTCAATTCTCACAAATTTGACCAAAGTTCAAAAATAAAAGAAAAGAAAAAGAAAAAGAAAAAGAAAAAGAAAGAGAAAAAGAAGAAGAAATGAAAAAGAAAATAAAAGGGAGAGGAAATAGACTTGGAGGAGGAAGTGGAGCCTGACATTAGATTCTACTCACAGTTCATTACTCCATTCAAACATATGGGTAGGGCAACCTGACCTCCACCAGGTAGAGGAAGAGGCCAGTTCAGAGGAAGTTCTAGGGTGGAAAACCTCCTTATTGGCCACCCAATAGAAGATATGTCCTAGCTTTAAGGAGTACCACCTATTATCCTTATAGACTTAGAATCTAGTTTATAGGATGAGTCTTATATGGTTAGCACACAAGCTAGCTCTTCACAACAGTAGATTCCCTTGGAGGTGACACTTGAGCCAGATAGCGAAGAAGGCTGGGCTCCAAAGCAAAGCATAAGTATATCCAAGTCTTCATGTGAAACAGTTAGGAATCATTTGGGAACCTTAGCTCCAACCCCACTTTCCTCTCAAAATGCTAAGGCTTTGGTAGTTAAGGAAGCCCATAATTAATCCACAGGTGTGAAGACTCAGAGGTTCTTTTTGGGAGCATCATCCTCAAGATATGAAGTTGATGTAGAACTTGAGGATGATTCATATAAAGATTTAATAGAATTACCTTTTGATTTGTACTTGCCTTTGTGTTAATAATTTAGAAAGGGTTAATCCCACATACTTGGTCAAAGCATAGGTCAAACTACTTGAAAAATATGGAATAAATGCTCTCAATCAAGACTAGGGGATTGATTCATTGTTCCATTCGATGATGATGACTACTACTTAGTCATCACCAATCATTTGGAACTAATATGTTCTTTTCAAATCACATTAACTCATATGAGGAGTTGTGCTTAGAAACTTTAGATGATCCAGATGATTTTGAAGTCAAAGATGCACCCAGTTTGAAGAAGAGATCAGTCAACCATATCGAGCTCAAGGAAATCAACCTAGGCGAAGAAGATCCACGACATACATCATTTTTTTGTTGAATGAAATTGAAACTAATACTTAGAAAGACTATTGAGTTTAAGGACTTTGGGTGATTAAGAGATGCCTGGATTGGCTCCTGACGTAGTGGTCCATAACCTAGCAATAGATCCTATTATTAACTCTATCAAGCAAGCTTCTAGATGCATGCGATTAGACATAGAACAACAGGTCATTTATGAGGTCAAGAAACTGATCGATGCTAGCTTCATTCGAGAAAAAAAATACCCTACATGGTTAGCCAGCATCATCCTAGTTAAGAAAAATAATGACAAAATTCACATATGCATCGATTTTAGGGACTTAAATAAGGCATGTCCAAAAGATGAATTTTCACTACCAATCACCAAGCTGATGGTAGACATTGCCTCATCTCATGCAGTCTTCTCTTTCATGGATGGCTCATCTGGATATAACTAAATAAATATGGCCCCTAAAGACGAAAGAAACACTACAATCAAAATTATTGCTATAATATCATGCCTTTCACCTTAAAATCGGTGCTACATACGGTGGTATGACTCGAATCTTCAATGAACTTATTCATCATCATGTCAAGTGATATGTCGATGATCTTGTGCTCAAAAGTAGAGTAAAAGAAAACTATCTCTTTGACTTGAGAGTAGTTTTCAAATAGTTAAGATTATTTAACATCAAAATGAACCCCTAAAGTGTGCATTCAGAGTAGTTTTAGGGAAATTCCTTGGGTTTATTATCCGATACTAGGGAATCAAAATTGATCTGGAGAAGATCAAGGCGATATTAGAAATACCACCCCCTAAAAGTTTAACAAAACTCAGATCATTCTAAGGGTAGTTGGCATACCTAAGATGCTTTATATCCAACCTATTGGGAAGATGTCATCCATTCTCAGTACTTGTCAAAGAGGATGCCAAGTTCAAGTGGGATGACAAGTGTGAGCATGCCTTCAAAGACTTCAAGCATTTGATGGTTCTAGCAGCCCTATCACGGGAAAGTTGCTCACTGCTATAGATGACTCCCTTGGTGCTTTGTTGAAAGCCAACAACTAAGGGAAGAAAAATGCACTCTACCTCAGCCATCATAATCCCTATGAGGTTAATCATCCACTCATTGAAGCATTGTTTAATCTTTGCATCCCAAAAGCTATAGCACTACATGCTTCCTCATAAGGTAAACTTAATCTCTAGGATCAATCCACTACGGTGTCTCATGACACAACCAAAGCTATCCACTATAGTATCACATTACCTTTGTACCCCTCCATGTGGTGAAAGGACAAGTGCTAGTGGATTTCTTAGCAGTACACCCACTTCTTGCCGACTCTCTGCTTAGTGATTGTCTCCCTGATGAAAAAATCATGAACTTATGGGATACTAGCATTCATCTCTAGGAGATGTAATTTGATGGTGCAGCTTTCTCTCAAAGAAGAGATGAACCACAATATACTATTTCAGGAAAGGCAGGGGTAGGAATAGTTCTCTTAACTCCATCATGTGATGAGATTCTCATATTCATCCTTGTACCAACAAAAGTCAAATATGAGGCTCGACAGAGTCTAGGCAACCATAACAAGAACATCAGAACATCAACAATTATCAAATTGGGTCTATAAGGTTATAAACAAGCTCCATCACTACCATACACCATGAAGTTGTTGGCCCAAATCCTAGAGGTTACAATTTATAAGATTCCTCGTGGAGAGAACATCATAGTGTATGATTTAGCCAAGCTTGCCAAGGAGTTGGCATGTACGGAGGATTAGTCCATATCAATGAAGGTCCAAAATTGATTAGTCTTATCCCTTTTTGATATTAAACTCATCAAAAAAGTACTCTCTTGAAGGGGGGGGGGTTGCCATTGCCAAGAAGGATGAGGAGTTAGATTGGAGGCAACCATTCATGGTTTACCTAAATAAAAGCAAACTACCTCAAGAGAAGTCCCAAGCCCATCAGATGAAGTAGAGAGCACTTTCCCATGCTCTTGTAAATGGTGCCTTATACCGGTGATCTTTTGATCATATGTGGTTATTTTGTTTAGACTAGCATGAAGCCAGTAAGATCGTGATTGAGGCATACTCAGGATTATGTGGAGCCAACCAATATGGTTCGAAGATGATAGCCAAAATCACGGACTATGATACTACTGGTGATCGATGATCAAAGATTGTATGTATCTGGAGCCACCAATGTGAAATACGTGTAATACCACCCACCATATTCTACATCCTACATTGGCCTCATGGCCATTCTAGTGTTTGGGTACCGACATAGTGGGTCCGATTGATCCTCCTTCTTTCAAGGGTCATCGACTCATCTTAGCTGCTACTAACTACTTTCCAAATGGGTGAAGGTGATTTTGCTCGTAGAGGTCACAGCTCAGCATGTGCTCCAGGTTTTTAGTAACCATAACATATATAAGTTTGAAGTGTCTCGATGAATTTTATTTGATAATGGTACTCCATTCAAGAGAATCTAGATCAATAACTTTGCCTGGGGATACAACATAGATTAGAGATATTCTACCATCAACTATCTGAGGGCAAATGACTTAGTAAAAGCCTTCAACAAAACTCTCTTATAAATACTAAAGAAGACACTCGATAACAACAAGTGATAATGGCATGAGCAATTAGTTGAAGCCTTGTGGGCCTACCGCACCACATATAGAACTCCAACTCAGTTTACTCCTTTCTCCTTAATGTATGGGTCTAAAACCATTATACCATCAGAAGTCCAACTCCCATCACTAAGGATAGCTGTGGGTAGCAAGATCACAAAAGAGCAAAATGCTAGGTTGTGATTAGAAGAGCTCGAAGGATTGGAGGAGAGACACTACAGGCATGCCAAAACCTTAAGTTGTACAAAGCTAAAATGATTGAAGATAACAATAAGTTGGTACTTCCTAGAGCTTTTCAAGTATGAGAGGTTAGTTTAGTTCTAAGGAGACTGATTGTTTCCCATCGTAAGATGGGAGGCAAGTTTGAACCCACTTGGGAAGGACCATTACCATAGAGAAGGCCTAACAAGTAGGATCTTATTAGCTTATTAATCATATGAGAGAATGCCCAATGCTTCCAATCAATGGGCTCTTCTTAAAGAAATATTATAAATCATGTTGTAAAATAATTATCATCAATGAAAATTCCATTTTGAATTCAATCTCTTCCATGTTGAAAGTATTCTTATTTGCGAAGCCGCGATGATGTGTTTAGGGTAGATATAAGGAACCTGGGTGGCCTCTTTTCCTTCATTGACAAACACAAACACAAACTACATGGAAACATATAAAATAAACACATATCTATTATCTCGGGCTACTCATAATTGAGATACAATGACTCACTAAGAGCTCTAGGTCGGGCTAACATGCTACCCTCTAAGTGTGTCACTAGTGGTCTTCTTGCTCTGAGGATGTAAGTCTCTATGCTTTCCTTCTTTACTTGGAGACACCAGAGTGCCTTGTTAGTTTGGTAGGCTTTACTGCATGGCCGATAAGATGCCTCATGTTGGCTTCATTTAACAAGATGTGAATCTACTATGCTTTCTTCTTAGATTAGCCATTGTGCACTGACTGATTGAGTATATTTGAGGTTTACAATAAGTCCCCTAGTAGCTCCTTCCCTCTTGACTGCTTTAAGTCTAGGTCCAGTCCTTCCTTGGGGCTCCTTGCTTAGTAGTCACTCTAGGTTAGATAGCATCTATCTTGTCGATGATAGACTATCCCAATGATCAATTATGCTTGGAAAGTTGTACTCCTACATGCTTTCTTTCCAGATCTGCACACTGAGCTCCTTAGGTCATTTATACACCAACACCTTAGGTTGGTTAGTTCTCGCACCTGGGATACACCACTCATGGCATAAGTAACTATGATTTCTCCTTGAGTTGGCCATGCACACCTATAGGCTTTCTTTCTAGGGCTTAGGATAATACCCTAGAAGCACCTCTCCTGTGGCACTATATTTGGATCACATCATTTGCACCCCTGCAACACCTGTTTACTCTTTGATAGACCCTTACCACCCATATGGTGGAGAATCCGTGGATGCTGATTCTCTTGGTCTAGTAAACGAGATAGGCGCCAACATAGCCCCTTCTCAGTGGTCCCTTGCACACCAATAGGTCCACACAAACATATAAATATATATTCACTTATGGATTAGAGGACACCCCTACGGTACCATTTCCCAAGTAGGTTTATGTCGACAAGCTCCTATAGGAATCTCCCGACTACTATAGAGTTAATATAAGTCCCAATGGAATTCACTCAAGAGTCGCCTCCTAAGTGGGTTTGATTTGCTACCAACAGTCAATCCAAATGTTGTTCCACTTCCGCCTGCACCCAAAAACCCTTAGGTTGGCTATCTCTACCTCACGGCTAGTAGACCATCCCTTTGGATTTATAAATTTGAGATATGATAAGTCTGATATAGCCCCATCTCTGTGGGTCCATCGCACGCTGACATGGTCCATAAATTAAATCTGTCAAATTTAACCAAGCTCACATCCCCAACGGATATGCCCTTAATTTGAAATCAAATTAAATTAAACAAACCATATCAAATCACATAAAATTAAGATAAAATTAATCTTGACTACTTTTGAGTTGACATAAGTCCCCATTCACTCAAGAGTCATCTTAGTTTTTTATTTATAAACAGTCACCCCATTGTTCCTCTCTTGAAGATGTAAGTTCTATGCTTCTTCTTCCAGCATATACACCCAAAAGGTGGCTGCTATACCCCCAATAGACTATCCCTTTGGATTTGTAAAGCAGGTAGGTCATGGCGCATAGCCCATTCTCGCCATCCATCGCACACAGGTCCATACATTAACTTAGATTAAATTAAACCCATTCTAATTTTCCCAATGGAGATAAATCACACCATCCCCTAGTGGAGCCCTAAATCATATATAAACAAGTCAATAAATAAATTAAATTCAAAACCAACCTCCCTAGTGGAGCCAAATTAAACCAACTCCCCTAGTAGAGTCTAAATTAAAGAAATCCAACCAAACTCTTATCCCCAGTGGATACATCCCCAAACAAATCTATGAAATCAAACTAAATCCCAATCCCTGATAGCCCAACCCCTTCTGAAGGTTCATATACCCAATCCAGAGTGACGAGCCCATATCTCTAGTGATATGCCTTCACATCAATTAGAACAAATTAAAGATTGATCTTAATCGGGTGGATTATAGATTCTTATCCCCAACAGATCTTATTTACATAAATCATATAATCAAATCAAATTCATACCTTATTCCAAGCAAATTTTCTTCTTCTATGCCCTCATAGACCCTCACATGTCATGTCCAATGCATGTGTGATCCCTAGGATCTCCTCCATGTTTTGACATGGAATTCTCATCAAATCTTATTTCTTCTCTTATGCACAACTTTAATACTTCAACCAAAAGCCTAACAATGTATTCATTCAAATTACATCATCTTAACATTGTAATCAACATTTTATGATTTGTGATGCAAGCTCAAACTAACTATACAATATCATGATAAACATATTATAGTGTAAATTAACACACTATATTATATTATATATATGATGCTATATTATAATTTGCTATAATATAATATATTGTATAACATTTCACCTCATTAGAATCACTTAAAAGGAATAAATAACAAAAGTTTCTCTAAATGTGAATAATGTTCATTTTGATGTAAAATTGTTATATTTTCTATTAGAAATGGTACAAAATAGTATAATTTTGTGTTTCTTCTTGTGTATGAATTTGGCCAAATTCTTCCATCTCAACCTTCAAATTAATATTTTGTGAGTTTCAACCTAATGTATTATAACAAAAGTAAAACATACTAAAATGTTCAATAACATTTAGTAACACACCACAACATTAATCTATATGTGAAGTTATATTGTTATGTACATAATATTTTAATATGCTTTCATATAATATATTATCTTAAATTACACCTTAAAATGAATCACTTTAAGCAAAAAATTTATAAAATTTGGTTGAAAAATGATCATTTATTTTGGATGCAAAATTCCATTCCTTTGATTAGATGACACACCATAGCACACCCCTAATGAAGTTCCCTAAAGCTTACCTTAAATTTGCCAAATCCCATCATGTCAACCTATAAATCAATATTTTTATGAATTATACCAGTACAAACACTACTACATCATACTATAACAAACTAAAATATGCTAAACAACAAGTACTAATACACAATAGTATCTTATAATGCATGATGCTACACTATGTTATGACATCCTATATTATAATACATAACATATATTATACTATATTGCATATCACATCACAAGGGATTGCTTAAGATAAAAAATCATAAAATTAGTCTAAACAATAAAAATAATATATTTTAGTTGTATCACTTACATATTTTAAATTGAAATAATATATTATGATGCCAAGCTCTACCTATTATGAAGCAAATTCCACCATTTTAAAGTCTAAATCAACATTTTTTTATAAATAATGCTAGTGTAGTAATGCATGATAAAATACTAAAAGAATTTAAAATGAGAATATATATATTATATATATGCTATATTATGCTACAACATATAATATTTATTTTGAACATAAAATCTTACTTTTAGACTATAAGTGGGTAGCACACCTTTGGTATTACAACCTAATTCCCACATCAAATTTAACAAATTTCATCATATAATTTATTAAATTAATATTTTCATGATTTATATTAATATATACCATAGGGCACAATACCATAATATACTAAAACATTTCAAAACATCTTATAACATCCAAAAACACATCACTACATGCTCAAATATATGATGCTACATTATACTATAATATATGGTATTATAATATGATTTAGGTTAGGGTTTAGGGTATTCAAATCTCTAATAGTCAAGGGAAAGTCTCTTGAAGACATTTTCTTTAGCTACCAATTATGTTAGGATTAGGTCATTCATTAGATCTACCCCAATGACATCTTTATTCAAGGTTTAGGTGGTAGGTTTGGGGTTATAGAGGTTTAGGGTTTAGGGTAGGTTTAGGGTTTTGTGGTTTAGGTGTGGTTTAGGGTTATTTATGTTTAGGGTTTAGGGTTTAGGGTTTGTGTGTTTAGGGTTTAGGGTTTAGGGTTTAGGTTTAAGGTTTGGGTTTAGTTTATGGGTTTTAGGTTTAAGGTTTAGGTAGGTTTTAGTTTAGGGTTTAAGGTTTTTTTTTGTGAAGAACAAATTAAGATTTAACATTTTTTTCTTTTTGATTTTATCAACCAAGAAGCTCCCCTAGTTTTCTAAGACACAAGCGGTGATATAGATAAAAAATAAGGACTCGATAGAGTAAATCAAAATCCCTAGATAAGTAGAACCATCTATACTATAAATACACTATTCCATAAGATGTAGATCGGATCGACCATTTCTTAGTTTCTCTAGTTCCATCAAAACCACCCCTGCCTCTTGAGTAGCAGGATCCACCATCATATCCCCGATCTCTCCCTCCGCCACCACCATGGATGTAACCTCTGTCACTTCTCTCACCTCCATAACCACCACTTCTTCGACCACAACATCCATATCCACCAGCACCTCTAGATCCCCCACCACCACTACGATAACCACCGCCTTCGCCTTCGCCTCCTTAGCCAAATATAGACTTAAGCTAGTTGATGGTGATTTAACTGTCGTCAAGGTTATGCCCATTCTTAGGGTTTAGGCTTTAGGGTTTATATTTTGGGGTTTAAGGTTTAGGGTTGTAGGTTTTAGGTTTTAGGGTTTAGGGGTTAGAGTTTAGGGTTTAGGGTTTAAATTTTGGGTTTTAAGGTTTAGGGTGTAGGTTGTGGTTTAGGATTTGTGGGGTTGGTGTGGTAGTTTAGGTTTGTAGGTGGGGTTTAGGGTAGGTTAGGTTTAGGGTTTAGGTTTAGGGTGGGGAGGGAGGGTTAGGTTTGGGGTTAGTTTAGGTTTAAGTTTGGATTTAGATTTAGGTTTAGTTTTTTAAAAAATTAAGTAAACATAGGTTTAGGTTTATTTAGTTTATTTTTATTTATTTGAGTTTATTTTATTTTTATTTTATTTAGTTTAGTTTTTTTATGTTTATTTTATTTTAGTTTAGGTTTTTTTTATTTTAATTTAGTTTTCTTAGTTTTATTTTATTTTATTTGTTTAGGTTTTATTTTATCTTTAGGTTTAGGTTTTATTTTAGTTTATTTTAAGTTTTATTTTAGTTTAGGTTAGTTTATTTTATTTTATATTTAGTTCATGTTTAGGTTTAGATTTAGTTTATTTTAGGTTTAGGTTTAGGTTTTATTTATTTTAGGGTTTAGGTTTATTTGCTTATTTTAGGTTTAGCTTTTGTGATTTTAGGGTTTAGGTTTATTTATTTGTATTATTTTGGCTTTATTTTAGGTTTATTTTAGGTTTAGGTTTTATTTAATTTTATTTTAGGTTTATTTAATTTTATTTTAGGTTTTGTTTTGTTTAATTTAGGTTTTATTTTTAGTTTAGTTTAGGTTTTATTTATTTTATTTTAGTTTATTTTATTATTTTATTTTATTTCTTTAGGTTTAGGTAGGTTTAGATTTTTTTTGTTTTATTTTATTATTTATTTATTTATTTTATTTTAGTTTTTATTTAGTATAGTTTAGGTTTTTTTAAGGTTTAGTTTAGGTTTAGGGTTTTAGGGTTTAGGGTTTGGGGGTTTAGGTAGTTAGGGGTTTAGGGTTTAGGGGTTTAAGTTTAAGTTTTAGTTTAAGTAAGATCTTTTTTTAAATAACAAACAAATGATTCAACATTTCTTCTTTTTCACTCTTCAACCATAAGTAGTACCAGCAGAAGGGATCCATCATATTCCCTTCATCTCTATCACCGCCACCATCCACCATCACCATGTAACCTCCATCACTCCTCCCCTCCAAAACCACCACCGCCACCACCACCTCCATATTCACAGACCTCTAGATCCCCACCACCACTCATGATAATCGCCCCTCCACCTTTCCCTCCACCGCCATATATGATTGAGCCTAGTTGATGTGATTTCCACCATCAAGGTTCTACCCATTCTTATTATTTAGGTTAGTTTAGCTGCTAGTTTAGGGTTTAGTTTTTTGGGTTTTTTTAGATAGGTTGGTTTAGTAGTTTATAGGTTTGTGGTTTAAGGCTTTAGTTTGGGTTTTGGCTTAGGGTTTTTTTTAGGATTTAGGGTTTAGGGTTTTAGGGTTTATGATTTAGGGTTTAGGATTTGGTTAGGGTTTATTTTAGGGATTAGGTTTAAGGTTTTATTTATTAAGTTTATAGTTTAGGTTTATTTAGTTTATATTTTATTTATTTGAATTTATTTTCTTCTTCTTTTACGTAAGTTTATTTTTTTTTTATTTAGTTTAGTTTATTTATTTTAGTTTAGGTTTTTTATTTTAGTTTATTTTTTAGGTTTAGGTTTAATTTTTAGTTGAGTTTTATTTTTATTTTATTTTTTTATGTTTCAATTTTAGGTTTTCATTTTCAATTTATTTTTAGGTTTCATTTTTTTAGTTTTGGTTTATGTTTATTTTTATTTTATTGTATTATATTTAGTTTAGGATTAGGTTTAGATTTTATTTATCTTAGTTTAGTTTATTTTAGTTTAGGTTTAGGTTTATTTTATTTTGTTTATTTTATTTTACCTATCCCCAAGTTCTGATGCAAAAGTGGAGGTTTAGTGGTAGTCCACAAATAAAAATTTGTCAAATAATCATGACATGAATCCTTTAAATCATTGTGTTAATGTTGATGTCCCCTGGAAGTTTAATGCATGGTTTGAATACGTGAAAATGTGCTAGAGTCAGTGATCTACGGTGCAGTGTTAAATAAGCAAGGGTTCTACATTATGGATGGCAAAGAAGTTAGTCCATGAAACTAAAATTAGGTTAGATCTTGGAATATAGGTACTCTTACAAAATTAATGGAATTAATAGATATTATGGTTCATAGAAAGATAAATATTTTATGTGTTCAAGAAACTAAATGGGTTGGTGAGAAGGCCAAGGAGATTGATAGTTTAGGTTTTAAACTTTGGTATTCAGGTAAAAGTCGAACTAGAAATGGTGTAGGTGTGATTATAGATAAAAGTTTGAAGGATAATGTTATAAGTATTAATAGATGTGGAGATAGAATTATAGCTTTAAAGATTATTGATACTAAGATTATCAATGTTATAAGTGTCATGCTCCTCAAGTAGTTTGGAGGTGAAAAGAAAAATTTTGGAATGAATTAGAGGATTAATACAAAGATACCTCTTGAAGAAAAGTATTTATTGGAGGAGATTTAAATGGACATGTTGGTAGAGTAGTAGAAGATTTTAAAAGTATTCATGGTGGTTATGGATTTGGAGTGACTAATGAAGAAGGTAGACTATATTAGATTTTGCTTTAGCTTATGATTTTGTAGTTGCTAATACTTTTTTTTAAGAAAAGAGATGAACATATTATTACTTATAAAATGGATCTAGTAAAACATAGATTGATTATTTTCTGATAAGAAAAATAGATCGTTTAGATTGTAAAGATTGTAAGGTCATTCCAAGTGAAATTTAATGTACCCAACATCGACTATTAGTTTTCGATTTTAAGATGAAAGGTTGTAAGAGAAAAATAAATTAATTTATTGTCCTAGGATTAGATGGGGACACTTAAAGAACACAAATAAAAAATATTTTAAGAGCAAGCTACAAGATATTAGAATTTGTTCATAAAGAAGCTAACGTTATGTGGGAAAAAATATCAAGTGAAATTAAGCAAGTTGCTAAAGATGTGCTTGACGAATCAAAAGGAAAAGCTTTTTTTAATAAGAATAGTTGGTGGTGGAGTCGAGGTGCAAGAAAAGATAAGAAATAAGAAGCATTGTTATAAAACTTGGTTTAGATGTAAAATTTGAGAATTGGGCAAGATATAAAGTGGTCTAGAGTGATTCTAAGAAAGCAATATATGATACAAAAAATTTAGCTTTTAGTGATTTATACAATAGATTAGATACCAAAGAAGGTGAAAGATGTATGTATAAGTTAGCCAACAAAGAGATAGGAGAAGTAAAGACATAGTTCAAGTGAGGGGTATTAAGGATGAAAATAATAAAGTGCTTTTCTTAGAAAAAGATATTGAAAATAGGTGGATGAGATATTTTGATAAACTTTTCAATGAAGGATCTGAAAGTACGATTGATTTTAGCAACCTTAATACCCTAAACAAAAATAGAGAATTTCATTTTATCATCACATTAGTAACTGAAGTTAGTGAAGTTTTAAAGAAAATGAAATGTGGAAAAGCAAGAGACCGATAATATTCCAATAGATGTGTGGAAATGTTTAGGAGATCAAGGAATTTCTTGGCTTACAAATTTTTTAATGTTATTTTAAAGACTAAAAAAGATGCCGATGAGTGGAGAAAGAGTTTGTTGGTTCCTATATTTAAGAATAAAGGTGATGCACAAGAGTGTGCAAATTATAGAGGAATTAAGTTAATGTGCCATACATTAAAATTATGGGAGAGAGTAATTGAGCATAGTTACGATGTGATAGAGTTTCTCACAATCGCTTTGGTTTCATGCCGTGTAGATCTACTATGGATGCTATACATTTGTTAAGAGGTTTGATGGAGAAGCATAGAGAAAGTAAGAAGGATCTACATATGATATTTATTGATTTAGAGAAAGCTTATGATAAAGTCTCAAGAGATGTTCTTTGGAGAGTTCTAGAACGTAAAGAGTTAATATTGGTTATATTCAAGTCATTAAGGATATGTATACTAGAGTTACTTGTGTCCAAACACAAGGAGGATTGACAAAATATTTTCCTATTTCGCTTGGATTACATCAAGGATCAACATTAAGCCCTTATCTTTTACTTTAGTTATGGATGTTCTTACAGGCATTTACAAGAAGATGTACCTTGGTGTATGCTTTGTCGATGACATTCTTCTTGTTGATAAGACTAGAGAGGGAGTCCAACGTAAACTTGAATTATGGAGGTCAACTTTAGAGTCTAAAGGTTTTCATTTAAGTAGATCTAACACTGAATATATGGAGTGTAATTTTAGTTGTAGAAGTTTTAGATAGTGTTGTGACTTTAGGTGATCAAGTCATTAATAAGAGTGATTTATTCTGATATTTAGGCTCTATTGTTCAAAATGATGGTGAAATAGATGGAGATGTTATTAGTAGAATTCAAGTTGGATGGTTGAAGTGGAGGAATGCATCCGCCTATTATGTGATAGAAAAGTTCCACTTAAACTTAAGTGGAAAATTTTAAGCAATACGTAAGACGCAATGACTTATGGTGAAGAATGTTGGCCAATAAAGAAGCATAAGACTAAGTTAAGTGTTCTGAGATGAGGATGCTTAGGTGGATGAGTGGCTTTACTAGAGATAGAATGCAAAATAGTATGTTAGGAAATAGTTGGAGTAGCTCGGTGGTAGATAAGATTAGGAGAGTCGCCTTAGATGGTTTGGCCACATAAAGCGTCGTCGATTTGATGATTAGGAGAGTAGATGCATTAGATTTGCCTTATGTTAAGAAAGGTAGAGGTAGACCTAAAAGACTTGGTTAAGATGTATAAAATGATCTTAGTATACTTGAATTAGATGAGAATTTGACACATAATAGGACACAATGGAGACGAAGGATTCATGTAGCTGACCCCACCTAGTGGGATTAAGGCTTGTTGTTGTTATTGTTGTTGTTGTTAGGTTTAGGTTTTTTATAGTTTAGGGTTTAGGTTTTATTTTTTCTTCATTTTTAGGTTTTATTTTTTAGGTTTATTGTTTAGATTTAGATTTTTTTTAGTTTTTATTTTATATTAAGTTTACTTATTTTTATTTTATGATTAGTTTTATTTTATTTATATTTTTTATTCTTTGGTTTATTTTATTTTTTAGTTTAGTTTAGGTTTTTATTAATTTTACTTTAGTTTATTTTTATTTTTTATTTAATTTTATTTTTAGGTTTTGGTTTAGGTTTCATTTTAGGTTTTTATTTTATATTATTATTTTTATATTATTTAGGTTTAGGTTTTTTATTTATTTTATCGTTAGGTTTTATTTAGTTTAGGTTTAGATTTTTAGGTTTTTAGGGTTTAGGGTTTAGGGTTTAGGGTTTAAGATTTAGGGTTAAGGGTTTAGGGTTGTAGGGTTTAGGGTTTAGGATTAGAGTTTAGGGTTTAGTATTTAGGCCTTAGGCTTAAGGGTTTAGGGTTTAGGCTTTAGGCTTTAGGGTTTAGAGTTTTTAGGGTTTAGGGTTAGTTTAGGGTTTAGGGTTTTTAGGGTTAAGGGTTAAGGGTTTAAGATTTAGGGTTTAGGGTTTAGGATGTGGTGTTTAGGATTTAAGGTTTAGGGTTTAGGGATGAGGTCTTTTTATATAAAGTAAACCAGTAGGTTTAGGTTTATTTAGTTTAATTTTTATTTATTTTATTTTTTATTTTTATTTAGTTTAGTTTATTTAATTTAGGTTTATTTATTTTTAGTTTGGGTTTTTTATTTTAGTTTATTGTTTAGGTTTAGGTTTAGGTTTATGCTTATTTTTTAGTTTAGTTTTTTTATTTTTAATTTTTTTGGTTTAGGTTTTATTTTTTATTTTTAGGTTTTGGTTTAGGTTTTGTTTTTATTATTTTAGGTTTACATTTTAAGTATTCATTTTATATTTATTTTTAGGTTTAATTTTTTAGTTTAGTATTAGGTTTATTTTTAGTTTATTTTATTTTATTTAGTTTAGGTTGAAGTTTAGGTTTAGGTTAGGGTTTAGAGTTTAGGGTTTAGGGTTTATGATTTACGGTTTAAGGTTTAGGGTTTTAGGGTTTAGGGTTTAGGGTTTAGGGTTGTAGTATTAGGGTTGTAGGTTTAGGGTTAATTTTAGGATTTAGAGCTTAGGGTTTAGGGTTTAGAGCTTAGGGTTTAGGGTTTAGGGTTTTTAAAAAACAAAATTAAGTAAACAAATAGGTTTAGGTTTATTTAGTTTATTTTTTATTTATTTGAGTTTATTTTATTTTTTATTTTTATTTAGGTTTATTTTTAATTTTTATTTAGTTTAGTTTACTTGTTTTAGGTTTATTTATTTTAATTTAGGTTTTTTTATTTTAGTTTATTTGTGTTTAGGTTTTATATTTTATTTTAAGGTTTAGATTTTTATTTTATTTTTTTAGTTTTAGTTTATAGGCTTTTATTTTAGGTTTTATTTTTTAGTTTAGGTTTATGTTTTTCTTTAGTTTATTTTATTTTATTTAGTTTAGGTTTAGGTTTAGGTTTACGTTTTCTTAATTTTAGTTTAGTTTATTCTAGTTTAGGTTTAGTTTTATTTTATTTTGTTTATTTTTTTATTTTAAGTTTAGTTTTTTTTTTTTTTTTTTTAGGTTTTATTTTAGGTTTATTTTTTATGTTTAAGTTTTTATTTAGTTTTTATTTTATTTTAGGTTTATTTTATTTTTATTTTATGTTTAGCTTTATTTTAGTTTTATTTTTAATTCTTAGATTTTTGTTTATTTTTAGTTTAGTTTAGGTTTTTATTTATTTTATTTTATTTTAATTTTATTTTTTTATTTTATTTTTAGGTTTAGGTTTAGGTTTTACTTTAGGTTTTTTTATTCTATTTCTTTTAATTTATTTATGTTTAGGTTATTTTATTTATATTATTATTAGGTTTTATTTAGTTTAGGTTTAGGTTTTTAGGTTTTTAGGGTTTAAGGTTTAGGGTTTAGGGTTTAAGGTTTAGGGTTTAGGGTTTAGGTTTTAGGGTTTTAGGGTTTAGGGTTTGGGGTTAGGGTTTTTGGTTTAAGGTTTATGGTTTAGTGTTTAGGCTTTAGGGTTTAGGGTTTTGAGGGTTTAGGGTTTAGGGTTTAGGGTTTGTTAGTTTAGGAGTTTAGGGTTTAAGGTTTATGGTTAGGGTTAGGGGTTTGAGTTTAGCATTTAGGGTTTAGGGTTTAGGGTTAGTTTAGGGCTTAGGGTTTAGGGTTTAGGGTTGTAAGTTTAGGGTTATAGGGTTAATTTAGGGTTTAAGGTTTAGGATTTAGGGTTAGGGTTTAGGGTTTAGGGTTTTTTTTTAATTAAGTAAAGTGGAAGGTTTAGGTTTATTTAATTTATTAAGTTTATTTTTTATTTTAGTTTATTTTATTTTTTATTTTTATTTAGGTTTATTTTTATCTATTATAGTTTAGTTTATTTATTTTAGTTTAGGTTTTTCATTTTAATTTATTTTTTAGGATTAGGTTTAGGTGTATGCTTATTTTTTTAGTTTAGTTATATTTTTATTTTATTTTTCAAGTTTAGGATTTATTTTTTATTTTTAGGTTTTAGTTTAGTTTTTTATTTTATTTTTTTAGGTTTAGGTTTTATGTTTTTATTTTTGGTTTATTGTTAGGTTTCATTTTTTAGTTTATTTTATTATATTTAGATTAGAGTTTAGGTTTAGTTTATTTTAGGCTTAGGTGTAAGTTTTATTTATTTTAGTTAAGTTCATTTTAGTTTAGGTTAACATTTATTTTATTTTATTTATTTTAGGTTTAGGTTTTATTTTTTTGTTTAGGGTTTATGTTTTATTTCTAATTTACTTTTTGTTTTTATTTTTAGGTTTATTTTTTAGGATTAGGTTTTTTTTAGTTTATTTATTTTATCTTAGGTTTATTTTATTTTTATTTTATGTTTAATTTTTATTTTATTTAGTTTTTTTTTTTTTGGTTTATTTTATTTTTTAGTTTAGTTTTAGTTTTTATTTATTTTATTTTAACCTGGTTTTTATTTTTTTATCTTATTTTATTTTCACGTTTAGGTTTCTGTGTGGGTTTAGGTTTTATTTTATGTTTTTAATTTATTTTAATTTTTTATTTTGATTTATGTTTAGGTTTTCTTATTTAATTTATTTTTAGGTTTTATTTAGTTTAGGTATAGGTTTTTTGATTTTTAGGGTTTAGGGTTAAGGGTTTAGGGTTTGGGGTTTGGGGTTTAGGGTTTAGGGTTTAGGGTTTTAGGGTTTAGGGTTTAGGGTTTAGGTTTAGGGTTTAGGTTTAGGTTTAGGTTTAGGTTTAGGGTTTTAAGGTTTAGGGTTTAGTTTAGGGTTTAGTTAGTTTAGTTAGTTTTAGTTTATTTTTCTATTTTTTTATTTTTTTATTTTTTATTTTAAATTAAGCATAGTCGAAGGTTTATGTTTATTTAGTTCATTTTTTATTTATTTTAGTTTATTTTAGTTATTTTATTTTTATTTAGTTTAGTTTATTTATTTTAGGTTTATTTATTTTTGTTTAGGTTTTAGTTTAGTTTATTTTTTAGGTTTATCTTTAGGTTTATTTTTTTACTTTAGTTTTATTTTTTAGGTTTAGGTTTTATTCCTTATTTTTAGGTTTAGGTTTAGGTTTTTGGTTTTTATTTTAAGTTTATATTTAGGTTTTATTTTTTAGTTTACATTTAGGTTTATTTTTAGTTTATTTTATTTTATTTAGGGTTTTGGTTTAGCTTTAGGTTTAGTTTATTATAAGTTTAAGTTTAGGTTTTATTTATTTCAATTTAGTTTATTTTAGTTTAGGTTTATGTTTATTTTATTTTTATTTTAGGTTTAAGTTTTTTTTCAGTTTAGCTTTCACGTTTTATTTTTATTTATTTTTAAGTTTTATTTTTATGTTTATTTTTGGTTTAGGTTTTTATTTAGTTTTTATTTTATTTTATTTTTGCTTTATTTTATTTTTATTTTAGGTTTAGGTTTTATTTTATTTAAGTTTTTATTTTTATTTCAGTTTAGGTTTTTATTTATTTTATTTTATTTTAGTTTAGTTTTAATTTTTTTTTTTATTTTCTTTTGAGGTTTAAGTTTAGGTTTGAGTTTATGTTTTTTTTATTTTATTTTATTTATTTTATTTTAGTTTAGGTTTTTTTATTTATTTTATTTTTAAGTTTTATTTAGTTTAGGTTTAGGTTTTTAGCCTTTTAGGGTTTAGGGTTTAGGGTTTAGGGTTTATCATTTAGAGTTTAGGGTTTGGGGTTTAGGATTTAGGGTTTAGGGTTTAGGGTTAAGGGTTTAGGGTTTAGGTTTTAAGGTTTAGGGTTTTAGGGTTTAGGGTTTAGGGTTTAGGGTTTGTAAAGTTTAAGGTTTTGAGTTTAGGTTTTAGGTCTAGGGTTCAGGTTTTAGTTTAGGGTTTAGGGTTTTTGTTTTATTTTTAACAGAGAATAAATTCAAATTCAACATTTCTTCTTTTTGATTTCATCAACCAAGTAATACACTAAGTTTTCTAAGACATAAGCGATAAGATAGATAATGAATCAGCACGCATAGGGCAAATTAAAAACTTTAGATAACTAGACCAGTCTCTACTGTAAAGACACCGCTCTATATGTAGCAAATTAGATCTACCATTCTTCAGTTTCTCTAGTTCCCATCATAACCACCCCGACCTCTCGAGTAGCGGGATCCGCCATCATATCCCCAATCTCTCCCTCTGCCACCACCATGATTATAACCTATGTTGCTCCTCAAGCCTTCATAAGCACCACTACTCGATTAACCTTCATATTCACCTCCAGATCCCCACCACCACTACGATAATCATTTTGCTTTTATTTTTTTTTTTAGTGATGTTCCTTAGGTTTCTTTAGGGCTTAGGTTTCTTAAGTTTTATGGTTTAGGTTTATTTTTAATTTAGACTTTAGGTTTAGGTTTATGGTTGGGTTTAGGGCTTAGTGTTTAGGTTTTGTTTAGGTTTTAGGGTTTTATTTTAGGTTTAGTGTTTAGGGTTTTAGTGTTTAGGGTTTTAGGGTTTAGGGATTAGGGTTAGGGTTTAGGGTTGGGGTTTAAGATTTAGTATTTAGGGTTTGGTGTTTAATGTTTATAGGATTAGTGTTTGAGTTTATAGTTTAGGTTAGTTTTATTATTTTTAGGGTTTAGGTTTAGAGTTTAGGTTTAGGTTTAGTTTTAGGTTTAGTTTTAGTTTAGGTTTAGGTTAATTTTAGATTTAGGTTTATTTTAGTATTTATAATTTAGTTTAGTTTAGTTTAGGTTTAGGTTTAGGTTTTATGGTTAGTTAGTTTAGAGCTTATTTATTTTTTTAGGTTTATTTAGTTATTTTTTAGGTTTAAACTTTAGGGTTTAGAGTTTTAGGTTTAGGTTTAGGGTTTTAGGTTTGTTTAACATTTTAGGGTTTAGTTTTAGTTTAGGTTTAGTTAGGTTTTAGGGTTAGGTTTAGGTTTTAGGTTTAGGTTTAGGTTTTAGGTTTAGGTTTAGGGTTTAGGAGGTTTAGAGTTATTTAGGTTTTAGGGTTATTTGGTTTAGGGAGTTTTAGGGTTTAAGTTTTTAGGTTTAGGTTTAGTTTTAGGTTTAGGGTTTAGGGTTTTAAAAAAAAGTTTAATGAGGTTTAGGATTTAGCTTATTTTTTTTTTTTTATCATTTTAGTTTATTTTATTTTTTATTTATTTTATTTTTATTTTTTAGTTTATTATTATTTTAGGTTTATTTATTTTAGTTTAAGTTTTTTAATTTAGTTTATTTTTTTGTTTAGGTTTAGCTTTTATTTATTTTGTTTAGTTTTATTTTTATTTTATTATTTAGGTTTAGATTTTATTTTAATTATTAATTTTAGGTTTAGGTTTATTTTATTTTCTTAGGTTTATGTTTTATGTTTTTAATTTTAGGTTTATTTTACATTTTATTTTTTATATTTTAGGTTTAGGTTTATTTTAGTTTATTTTATTTTATCTCGTTTAGGGTTTAAGTTTAGTATATTTTAAGTTTAGGATTTGGTTTTATTTATTTTAGTTTAGTTTATTTTTGTTTAGGTTTTGGTTTATTTTATTTTATTTATTTTTTTTTTTACTTTAGGTTTAGATTTTATTTTTCATTTTGGGTTTAGGTTTTAATTTTTATTTATTTTTAGGTTTTATTTTTCAGTTTATTTTTTGGGTTTTTATTTTTAATTAGTTTTATTTTATTTTATTTTAGTATTATTTTATTTTATTTTGGTTTTTTTTATTCTTAGTTTATTTTATATTTTAGTTTCATTTAAGTTTTTTATTTATTTTATTTTAATTTATTTTATTAGATTATTTTATTTTATTTTAGGTTTTAGTTTAGGTTTTAGTTTAGGTTTTTATTTTTTTTATTTTGTTTAGGTATAGGTTTTTTTATTTATTTTATTTTTAAGTTTTAATTAGTTTAGGTTTAGGTTTTAGGTTTTAGTGTTTAGGGTTTTGGGTTTAGGGTTTAGGGTTTAGGGTTTAGGGTTTGGGTTTAGGGTTTAGGGTTTAGGGTTTAGGGTTTAGTGTTTAGGCTTTAGGGTTTAGGGGCTTTAAGCTTTAAAGTTTAGGGTTAGCTTAAGGTTTAGGGTTAGTTTAGCATTTAGGGTTTAGGTTTTAGGTTTATTTTAAATTTAGGTTAGTTTATGGTTTTAGGGTTTAGTTTTAGGGTTTAGTGTTTATGGTTTAGGGTTTAGGGTTAGGGTTAAGAAATAGGGATTCGGACTTGGGTTTATTAAGGTTTAGAGTTTAAGGTTAGTGTAGGGTTTAGGGTTTAGGGTTTAGGGTTTACAGTTCAGGGTTTAGGTTTTAGTTTAGCATTTATGGTTTTTGATTTTTTTTAACATAGAACAAATTCATATTCAACATTTCTTCTTTTTGATTTCATCAACCAAGTAACACACCAAGTTTTCTATGACATAAGCGATGACATAGATAAAAAATTAGCACGCATAGAGCAAATCAAAAGCCATAGATAACTAGAATAATCTCTACTTTAAAGAAATAGTTCCATAAGTAGTAGATCGAATCAATCATTCTTTAATTTTGCAAGTTCCCATTAGAACTGCCAAGTGAGATCCACAATCATATCCTAGATCTCTCCCTTGCCACCACCATGGTTTAACCTCCATTCCTCCACTTCCATCCACCACTACTCACCACCTCCTCCTTATTTAGCACCTCGGATCCCCAACCACCATTGTGATAAATGCAGCTCTTTTTATTAGCCTAGTTGATGATGATGTTCCTATCGTCAAGATTTTGCACATTCTTAGGGTTTAGGTTTAGGTTTATTAGGTTTTAGGGTTCAGGTTTATTTTTTAATTTATTTAGTTACTTTAGGTTTGGGTTTAAGGTTTTGGGTTTAGGGTTTAGGGTTTAGGGTTAGGGTTAGGGTTTAGGTTTAGGGTTTAGGGTTTTAGGGTTTTTTTAGGCTTTAGAGTTTAGGTTAGGGTTTAGGGCTTAGGATTTCTGGTTTAGGGTTTAGGATTGTAGGTTTAGAGTTTAGGGTTTAGGGTTTAGGCATTATTTTTTTAAAATAAAGTAAACAGGTCGGTTTACATTTATTTAGTTTATGTTTTATTTAATTTAGTTTTTTTATTTAGGTTTAATTTTTATTTTTATTTAGTTTATTTATTTATTTTAAGTTTATTTATTTTATTTGAGGTTTTTTATTTTAGTTTATTTTCTAGGTTTAGGTTTAGGTTTAATTTTATTTTTTAGTTGAGTTTTATTTTTATTTTAATTTTTAGGTTTAGGTTTTATTTTTTATTTTAGGTTTAGGTTTAGGTTTTATTTTATTTTATTTTGTTTATGTTTTAGGTTTTATTTTATTTTTTATTTTATAAAGTGTTGGTGTAAGTTTAGGTTTAGTTTATTTTAGGATTAGGTTTAGGTTTTATTTATTTTAGTTTAGTTTATTTTAGTTTAGGTTTAGGTTTATTTTATTATGTTTATTTTTTTGTAGGTTTATGTTTTTTTTAGTTTAGGGTTTATGTTTTATTTTTTATTTATTTTTAGGTTTTATTTTAAGATTTATTTATTTGGTTTAGGTTTTTGTTTTATTTTTATTTAATTTTATTTTAAGTTTATTTTAATTTTATTTTATGTTTAGTTTTTATTTTATTTACATTTTTTAATCTTAGGTTTATTTTATTTTTAAGTTTATTTAGCTTTATTTTATTTTATGTTTAGTTTTTATTTTATTTAGGTTTTTTAATCTTAGGTTTATTTTATTTTATAGTTTATTTAGGTTTTTATTTATTTTATTGTATTTTATTTTTGTTAGTTTATTTTATTTTATCTTTATGTTTAGCTTTAGCTTTAGGTTTTAGTTTTGATTTTTATTTTATTTTATTATTTTATTATTTTATTTTATTTAGGTCTACATTTTTTATTCATTTTATTTTTAGGTTTTATTTAATTTAGGTTTAAGTTTAGGTCTTTATGGTTTAATTTAGGATTTTAGGATTTAGTTTGGGTTTAGGGTTTAGGGTTAGGGTTTAGGGTTTAGGTTTAAGGTTTAGTGTTTTAGGCTTTATGGTATTTAGGTTTAGGGTTTAGGGTTTAGGTTAACTTAGGTTTAGGGTTTATGGTTTATGGTTTAAGCTTTAGGGTTAAGGGTTTTTTGGGTTCAGGGATTAGAGTTTAGGGTTAGCTTAGGATTTATGATTTTTCATTTTAGGGTTTAGGGTTTAAAATTTAGGTTTTATGGTTTAGGGTTAGTGTTAGGGTTCAGGTTAGGGTTTAGGATTTTTTAGGGTTTAGGGTTTAGGTTAGTTTTATAGTTTAGGGATTAGGGATAAGTGTTTAAGTATAAGGTTTTAGGGTTTAGTGTTTAGGGTTTTATTTTTTAAAGAATTAAGTAAGCTAGGTTTATGTTTATTTAGTTTATTTATTATTTATATTAGATTAATTATTTTTAATTTTTATTTATATTTTTTTTATTTAGTTTAGTTTAATTATTTTAGGTTTATTTATTTTAGGTATTTTATTTTGTTAATTTTTAGGTTTAGGTTTACTTTTTAGTTGATTTTACTTTAATTTTATTTATAGTTTTAGGTTTTATTTTTATTTTTATGTTTAGGTTTAGGTTTTTATTTTATTTTTTAAGGTTTAGGTCTTTGGTTTTTATTTTAGGTTTATTTTTAGCTTTTATTTTTTATTTTAGGTTTAGGTTTATTTTTAGTTTATTATTTTATTTAGATTAGGTTTAGGTTTGGGTTTAATTTATGTCGTTTAGTTTATTTTAGTTTAGGTTTAGGTATATTTTATTTTATTTATTTTATTCTTATTTTAGGTTTAGGTTTTATTTTTATTTACTTTAATTTTAAGGTTTATATTTTTTTAGGTTTAGGCTTTTTAATTTTGTTTTATTTTATTTTAAGTTTATTTTATTTTAAGTTTTATTTTATTTAGGTTTTTTATTAGTTTAGTTTAGCTTTTTATTTATTTTATTTTAGTTTATTTTTATTTTTTTTTAATTTTATTTTTAGGTTTAAGTTTAGGTTTTACTTTAGGTTCTTATTTTTTAATTTATTTTATTAGGGTTTAGGGTTTAGGGTTTTAGCATTTAGGGTTTAGGGTTTAGAGTTAGGGGTAGGGTTTATGGTTAGTTTAAGGTTTAGGGTTTAGGGTGTTTTAGGTTTCTGATTTAGGGTTTAGGTTTGATTTTAGGGTTTAGGTTTTAGGTTGGTTTAGGGTTTAGGGTTTAGGTTTAGTTTAGGTTTAGTTTAAGGTTTAGGAGTTAGGTGTTTAGGGTTTAGACTTATTATTTAGGTTTTAGGGTTAGTTTAGGTTTAGGGTTTATTAATGTTTAGGGCTTAGGATTGTAGGTTTAAGGTTTGTAGGTTTAGATAATTTAGGTTTATTTAGGTTTAGGATTTAGGGTTTAGGTTTAGGGTTTTAAAATTAAGGTAGATTTAATATTTTTATCTATTTAGTTTATTTTATTTTTATTTTATTTTAGTTTATTTTTATTTTTAGTTTAGTTTATTTCTTTTAGGTTTATTTATTTTAGTTTAAGTTTTTAATTTAGTTTATTTTTTAGTTTAGGTTTAGCTTTCTATTTATTTTTTTTGTTTAGTTTTATTTTTATTTTATTATTTAGGTTTAGATTTTATTTTTTATTATTTAGGTTTAGGTTTTATTTTATTTTCTTAGGTTTATGTTTTATGTTTTAATTTTAGGTTTATTTTACATTTTATTTTATATTTTAGGTTTAGGTTTATTTTTAGTTTATTTTATTTTATCTCGTTTAGGGTTTAAGTTTAGTATATTTTAAGTTTAGGATTTGGTTTTATTTATTTTAGTTTAGTTTATTTTTGTTTAGGTTTTAGTTTATTTTATTTATTTTTTTTTTACTTTAGGTTTAGATTTTATTTTTCATTTTAGGTTTAGGTTTTAATTTTTATTTATTTTTAGGTTTTATTTTTCGGTTTATTTTTTGGGTTTTTATTTTTAATTAGTTTTATTTTATTTTATTTTAGTATTATTTTATTTTATTTTGGTTTTTTATTCTTAGGTTTATTTTATATTTTAGTTTCGTTTAAGTTTTTATTTATTTTATTTTAATTTATTTTATTAGATTATTTTATTTTATTTTTAGGTTTTCGTTTAGGTTTTAGTTTAGGTTTTTATTTTTTTTTATTTTATTTAGGTATAGGTTTTTTTATTTATTTTATTTTTAAGTTTTAATTAGTTTAGGTTTAGGATTTTAGGTTTTTAGTGTTTAGGGTTTTGGGTTTAGGGTTTTAGGGTTTAGGGTTTAGGGTTTGGGTTTAGGGTTTAGGGTTTAGGGTTTAGTGTTTGGCTTTAGGGTTTAGGGGCTTTAAGCTTTAAAGTTTAGGGTTAGCTTAGGGTTTAGGGTTAGTTTAGCATTTAGGGTTTGAGGTTTAGGGTTTACGGTTTTTAAATTTAAGGTTAGTTTATGGTTTAGGGTTTAGGGTTTTAGGGTTTAGTGTTTATGGTTTAGGGTTTAGGGTTAGGGTTAAGAATTAGGGATTCGGGCTTAGGGTTTACAATTAAGGGTTTAGAGTTTAAGGTTAGTGTAGGGTTTCGGGTTTAGGGTTTGGGGTTTAGGGTTTACAGTTCAGGGTTTAGGTTTTAGTTTAGCATTTATGGTTTTTGATTTTTTTTAACATTGAACAAATTCATATTCAACATTTCTTCTTTTTGATTTCATCAACCAAGTAACACACCAAGTTTTCTATGACATAAGCGATGACATAGACAAAAAATTAGCACGCATAGAGCAAATCAAAGCCCATAGATAACTAGAATCATCTCTACTTTATAGAAATAGTTCCATAAGTAGCAGATCGAATCAGTCATTCTTTAATTTTGCAAGTTTCCATTAGAGGCTGAGATCCACAATCATATCCTAGATCTCTCCTGCCACCACCATGGTTTGAAACCTCCATCGCTCCTCACTTCCATAACCACCACTCCACCACCTCCTCCATATCAGTAGCACCTCAGATCCCCAACCACCATTGTGATAGCGCCGCCTCTTCCTTTACACCATGGATCTAGAATGAGCCTAGTTGTTGATGATGTTCGTCAAGATTTTACATTCTTAGGTTTAGGTTTAGGTTTATTAGGTTTTAGGGTTCAGGTTTATTTTTTAATTTATTTAGTTACTTTAGGTTTGGGTTTAATGTTTTGGGTTTAGGGTTTAGGGTTTAGGGTTAGGGTTAGGGTTTAGGTTTAGGGTTTAGGGTTTTAGGGTTTATGCATTTAGGCTTTAGAGTTTAGGGTTAGGGTTTAGGGCTTAGGATTTTCTAAGGTTTAGGGTTTAGGATTGTAGGTTTAGAGTTTAGGGTTTAGGGTTTTAGGCATTATTTTTTTAAAATAAAAATCATTTATTTAGTTTATGTTTTATTTACTTTAGTTTTTTTATTTAGGTTTATTTTTTATTTGTTTAGTTTATTTATTTTAAGTTTATTTATTTTAGTTGAGGTTTTTATTTTAGTTTATTTTCTAGGTTTAGGTTTAGGTTTAATTTTATTTTTTAGTTGAGTTTTATTATTATTTTAATTTTTAGGTTTAGGTTTTATTTTTTATTTTAGGTTTGGTTTAGGTTTTTTATTTTATTTTTGTTTATGTTTTAGGTTTTATTTTAGTTTATTTTATAAAGTGTTGTTTAAGTTTAGGTTTAGTTTAGGATTAGGTTTAGGTTTTATTTATTTTAGTTTAGTTTATTTTAGTTTAGGTTTAGGTTGATTTTATTATGTTTATTTTTTTGTAGGTTTATGTTTTTTTAGTTTAGGGTTTATGTTTTATTTTTTATTTATTTTTAGGTTTTATTTTAAGATTTATTTATTTGGTTTAGGTTTTTGTTTTATTTTGATTTAATTTTATTTTAAGTTTATTTTAATTTTATTTTAATTTTATTTTATGTTTAGTTTTTATTTTATTTACATTTTTTAATCTTAGGTTTATTTTATTTTTAAGTTTATTTAGCTTTTTATTTATTTTATTTTATGTTTAGTTTTTATTTTATTTAGGTTTTTTAATCTTAGGTTTATTTTATTTTATAGTTTATTTAGGTTTTATTTATTTTATTGTATTTTATTTTTGTTTATTTTATTTTATCTTTATGTTTAGCTTTAGCTTTAGGTTTTAGTTTTGATTTTTATTTTATTTTATTATTTTATTATTTTATTTTATTTAGGTCTACATTTTTTTATTCATTTTATTTTTAGGTTTTATTTAGTTTAGGTTTAAGTTTTAGGTCTTCATGGTTTAGGATTTAGGATTTTAGGATTTACAATTTTTGTGTTTAGGGTTAGGGTTTAGGGTTTAGGGTTTAAGGTTTAGTGTTTGGCTTTATGGTATTTAAGGTTTAGGGTTTAAGGTTTAGGGTTAGCTTAGGTTTAGGGTCTAGGGTTTATGGTTTAAGCTTTAGGGTTAAGGGTTTTAGTTGATTAGAGTTTAGGTTAGCTTAGGATTTATGATTTTTCATTTTAGGGTTTAGGGTTTAAAAGGTTTTATGGTTTTAGGTTAGTGTTAGGGTTGGGTTAGGGTTTAGGATTTTTAGGGTTTAGGGTTTAGGTTAGTTTTATAGTTTAGGGATTAGGGATAAGTGTTTAAGTATAAGGTTTTAGGGTTTAGTGTTTAGGGTTTAGTGCTCTTTTTTTAAAAGAATTAAGTAAACTGTTAGGTTTAAGTTTATTTAGTTTATTTGTTATTTATATTAGATTAATTATTTTTAATTTTTATTTATATTTGTTTTATTTAGTTTAGTTTAATTATTTTAGGTTTATTTATTTTAGTTTAGGTATTTTATTTTTGTTAATTTTTTAGGTTTAGGTTTATTTTTTAGTTCAGTTTTACTTTAATTTTATTTTTTAGTTTTAGGTTTTATTTTTTATTTTTATGTTTAGGTTTAGGTTTTTATTTTATTTTTTAAGGTTTAGGTCTTTGGTTTTATTTTAGGTTTATTTTTTAGCTTTATTTTTAGTTTAGGTTTAGGTTTATTTTTAGTTTATTCTATTTTATTTAGATTAGGTTTAGGTTTGGGTTTAATTTATTTCAGGTTTAGTTTATTTTAGTTTAGGTTTAGGTTTATTTTATTTTATTTATTTTATTCTTATTTTAGGTTTAGGTTTTATTTTTTATTTACTTTCACGTTTAATTTTATTTATATTTTGGTTTATTTTATTTAATTTTGTTTTATTTTATTTTAAGTTTATTTTATTTTAAGTTTTATTTTAGATTTTATTTATTTTAGTTTAATTTATTTTTATTTTAGTTTATTTTATTTTTTTATTTTAGGTTTAGGTTTAGGTTTTACTTTATTTTATTTATTTTAGGTTTAGGGTTTTAGCATTTAGGGTTTAGGGTTTAGAGTTAGGGGTAGGGTTTATGGTTAGTTTAAGGTTTAGGGTTTAGGGTGTTTTAGGGTTTACGATTTAGGGTTTAGGTTTCAGGGTTAGCTTAGGGTTTAAGGTTAGTTTAAGGTTTAGGATTTAGGATTTAGGGTTTAGGGTTTTTCGAGCTTAGGGTTTAGGGTTTTAGGGTTTTAGGGTTTAGGGTTTAGGGTTTAGGGTTTAGGGTTAAGGTGAGGGTTTAGGGTTTAGGGCTTATTGTTTAGGTTTTAGGGTTAGTTTAGGTTTAGGGTTTATTGTATAATGTTTAGGGTTTAGGATTGTAGGTTTAAGGTTGTAGGTCTAGGGTTTAAGATTAATTTTAGGTTTTCGGGTTTAGGGTTTAAGGATTAGGATTTAGGGTTTAGGTTTAGGGTTTTTTTAAAAAAAAAATTAAGTAAACCGGTAGGTCTAGGATTATTTAGCTTATTTTTTTATCTATTTTAGTTTATTTTATTTTTTATTTTTATTTCAGTTTATTTTTTATTTTTATTTAGTTTAGTTTATTTCTTTTAGGTTTATTTATTTTAGTTTAAGTTTTTTAATTTAGTTTATTTTTTTGTTTAGGTTTAGCTTTCTATTTATTTTTTGTTTAGTTTTATTTTTATTTTATTATTTAGGTTTAGATTTTATTTTTAATTATTAATTTTAGGTTTAGGTTTTATTTTATTTTCTTAGGTTTATGTTTTATGTTTTAATTTTAGGTTTATTTTTACATTTTATTTTTATATTTTAGGTTTAGGTTTATTTTTAGTTTATTTTATTTTATCTCGTTTAGGGTTTAAGTTTAGTATATTTTAAGTTTAGGATTTGGTTTTATTTATTTTAGTTTAGTTTATTTTTGTTTAGGTTTTGGTTTATTTTATTTTATTATTTTTTTTTTTTACTTTAGGTTTAGATTTTATTTTCATTTTAGGTTTAGGTTTTAATTTTATTTATTTTTTAGGTTTTATTTTTCGGTTTATTTTTTGGGTTTTTATTTTTAATTAGTTTTATTTTATTTTATTTTAGTATTATTTTATTTTATTTTGGTTTTTTATTCTTAGGTTTATTTTATATTTTAGTTTCATTTAAGTTTTTATTTATTTTATTTTAATTTATTTTATTAGATTATTTTATTTTATTTTTAGGTTTTCGTTTAGGTTTTAGTTTAGGTTTTTTTTTTTTTTTTTTATTTAGGTATAGGTTTTTTTATTTATTTTATTTTTAAGTTTTAATTAGTTTAGGTTTAGGATTTTAGGTTTTTAGTGTTTAGGGTTTTGGGTTTAGGGTTTTAGGGTTTAGGGTTTAGGGTTTAGGTTTAGGGTTTAGGGTTTAGGGTTTAGGGTTTAGTGTTTAGGCTTTAGGTTTAGGCTTTAAGCTTTAAAGTTTAGGGTTAGCTTAAGGTTTAGGGTTAGTTTAGCATTTAGGGTTTGAGGTTTAGGGTTTACGGTTTTTAAATTTAAGGTTAGTTTATGGTTTAGGGTTTAGGGTTTTAGGGTTTAGTGTTTATGGTTTAGGGTTTAGGGTTAGGGTTAAGAATTAGGGATTCGGGCTTAGGGTTTACAATTAAGGGTTTAGAGTTTAAGGTTAGTGTAGGGTTTCGGGTTTAGGGTTTAGGGTTTAGGGTTTACAGTTCAGGGTTTAGGTTTTAGTTTAGCATTTATGGTTTTTGATTTTTTTTAACATAGAACAAATTTATATTCAACATTTCTTCTTTTGATTTCATCAACCAAGTAACACAAGTTTTCTATGACATAGCGATGACATAGATAAAAATTAGCTAGAGGAAATCAAAAGCCATAAATAACTAGAATCATCTCTACTTTAAAGAAATAGTTCCATAAGTAGCAGATCGAATCAGTCATTCTTTAATTTTGCAAGTTCCCATTAGAACTGCCAAGCGAGATCCACAATCATATCCTAGATCTCTCCCTCTGCCACCACCATGGCTGAAACCTCCATCGCTCCTCCCACTTCCATAACCACCACTACTCCGACCACCTCCTCCATATCAAGTAGCACCTCCAGATCCCCAACCACCATTGTGATAAACGCCGCCTCTGCCTTCGCCTACACCACCAGATCTAGAATGAGCCTAGTTGACGATGATATTCCTATCGTCAAGATTTTGCACATTCTTAGGGTTTAGGTTTAGGTTTATTAGGTTTTAGGGTTCAGGTTTATTTTTTAATTTATTTAGTTACTTTAGGTTTGGGTTTAAGGTTTTGGGTTTAGGGTTTAGGGTTTAGGGTTAGGGTTAGGGTTTAGGTTTAGGGTTTAGGGTTTTAGGGTTTATGCATTTAGGCTTTAGAGTTTAGGGTTAGGGTTTAGGGCTTAGGATTTTCTAAGGTTTAGGGTTTAGGATTGTAGGTTTAGAGTTTAGGGTTTAGGGTTTAGGCATTATTTTTTTAAAATAAAGTAAACCGGTCGGTTTACATTTATTTAGTTTATGTTTTAGTTACTTTAGTTTTTTTATTTAGGTTTAATTTTTATTTTTATTTAGTTTATTTACTTATTTTAAGTTTATTTATTTTAGTTGAGGTTTTTTATTTTAGTTTATTTTCCAGGTTTAGGTTTAGGTTTAATTTTATTTTTTAGTTGAGTTTTATTTTTATTTTAATTTTTAGGTTTAGGTTTTATTTTTTATTTTAGGTTTAGGTTTAGGTTTTTATTTTATTTTATTTTGTTTATGTTTTAGGTTTTTATTTTAGTTTATTTTATAAAGTGTTGGTGTAAGTTTAGGTTTAGTTTATTTTAGGATTAGGTTTAGGTTTTATTTATTTTAGTTTAGTTTATTTTAGTTTAGGTTTAGGTTGATTTTATTATGTTTATTTTTTTGTAGGTTTATGTTTTTTTAGTTTAGGGTTTATGTTTTATTTTTTATTTATTTTTAGGTTTTATTTTAAGATTTATTTTTTTGGTTTAGGTTTTTGTTTTATTTTGATTTAATTTTTTTTAAGTTTATTTTAATTTTATTTTATGTTTAGTTTTTATTTTATTTACATTTTTTAATCTTAGGTTTATTTTATTTTTAAGTTTATTTAGCTTTTTATTTATTTTATTTTATGTTTATTTTTTATTTTATTTAGGTTTTTTAATCTTAGGTTTATTTTATTTTATAGTTTATTTAGGTTTTATTTATTTTATTGTATTTTATTTTTTGTTAGTTTATTTTATTTTATCTTTATGTTTAGCTTTAGCTTAAGGTTTTAGTTTTGATTTTTATTTTATTTTATTATTTTATTATTTTATTTTATTTAGGTCTACATTTTTTATTCATTTTATTTTTAGGTTTTATTTAGTTTAGGTTTAACTTTTAGGTCTTCATGGTTTAGGATTTAGGATTTTAGGATTTACAGTTTTTGGGTTTAGGGTTTAGGGTTAGGGTTTAGGGTTTAGGGTTTAAGGTTTAGTGTTTAGGCTTTATGGTATTTAAGGTTTAGGGTTTAGGGTTTAGGGTTAGCTTAGGTTTAGGGTTAGTTTAGGGTTTAGGGTTTATGGTTTAAGCTTTAGGGTTAAGGGTTTTTTGGGTTCAGGGATTAGAGTTTAGGGTTAGCTTAGGATTTATGATTTTTCATTTTAGGGTTTAGGGTTTAAAATTTAGGTTTTATGGTTTTGGGTTAGTGTTAGGGTTCAGGTTAGGGTTTAGGATTTTTTAGGGTTTAGGGTTTAGGTTAGTTTTATAGTTTAGGGATTAGGGATAAGTGTTTAAGTATAAGGTTTTAGGGTTTAGTGTTTAGGGTTTAGTGCTCTTTTTAAAAGTAAAGCTATTGGTTTAAGTTTATTTAGTTTATTTGTTATTTATATTAGATTAATTATTTTTAATTTTTATTTATATTTTTTATTTAGTTTAGTTTAATTATTTTAGGTTTATTTATTTTAGTTTACGTATTTTATTTTTGTTAATTTTTTTTTGTTTAGGTTTATTTTTAGTTCAGTTTTACTTTAATTTTATTTTTTAGTTTTAGGTTTTATTTTTTATTTTTATGTTTAGGTTTAGGTTTTTATTTTATTTTTTAAGGTTTAGATCTTTGGTTTTTATTTTAGGTTTATTTTTAGCTTTTATTTTTTAGTTTAGGTTTAGGTTTATTTTTAGTTTATTCTATTTTATTTAGATTAGGTTTAGGTTTGGGTTTAATTTATGTCAGGTTTAGTTTATTTTAGTTTAGGTTTAGGTTTATTTTATTTTATTTATTTTATTCTTATTTTAGGTTTAGGTTTTATTTTTTATTTACTTTCATGTTTAATTTTAAGGTTTATATTTTTCGGTTTAGACTTTTATTTAATTTTTGTTTTATTTTATTTTAAGTTTATTTTATTTTAAGTTTTTATTTTATTTAGGTTTTTTATTTATTAGTTTAGTTTAGCTTTTTATTTATTTTATTTTAGTTTGTTTTTATTTTTTTTAATTTTATTTTTCGGTTTAGGTTTAGGTTTTACTTTAGGTTCTTATTTTTTAATTTATTTTATTTAGGTTTAGGTGTTTTAATTTATTTTATTTTTATGTTTAGGTTTAGGTGGATGAGTGGCTTTACCCTTAGAGATAAAATGCAAAATGAGTATGTTAGAAAAGTTAGTAGCTCAGGTGGTAGATAAGATTAGGAGAGTCGATGGTTTGGCCACATAAAGCGTCATCGATCAGATGATTAGGAGAGTAGATGCATTAGATTTGCCTTATGTTAAGAAAGGTAGAGGTAGACCTAAAAGACTTGGTTAAGATGTATAAAAATGATCTTAGTATACTTGAATTAAATGAGAATTTGACACATAATAGGACACAATGGAGACGAAGGATTCATGTAGCCAACCCCACCTAGTGGGATTAAGGCTTGTTGTTGTTGTTGTTGTTTAGGTTTAGGTTTTAGTTTAGGTTTTTATTTTTTAATTTTATTATATTTAGGTTTAGGTTTCTTAATTTATTTTGTTGTTAAGTTTTATTTAGTTTAGGTTTATGTATTTAGGGTGTACGATTTAGGGTCTAGTGTTCAGGCTTTAAGCTTTAGGGTATAGGGATTTGGGTTAGTTAAGGGTTTAGTGTTTAGGCTTTAGGTTTAGGGTTTTTAGTGTTTAAGGTTTAGGGTTTAGGGTTAGGGTTCGGGTTTAGGATTTAGAGTTTAGGGTTTAGGGTTAGTTAGGTTTAGGGTTTCAGTTTAGGAGTTTAAGGTTAGTTTTAGGTTTAAGTTTGGTTTAGGGTAGGTTTTAGAGGTTTAGGGTTTTAGGTTTATATTTTGGAGTTTAGGTTTTATTTTAGATTTAGGGTTTAGGTTTAGGGTGTTTAGTGTTTAGGTTTGAGTTTAAGGTTTAGGGTTTAAGGTTGTAGGTTTAGGGTTTAGGGTTAGTTTTAGGGTTTAGGGTTTAAGGTTTAGGATTTTGGGTTTAGTTTTTTTATTAAGTAAACTAGTAAGTTTTTGTTTAATTAGTTTATTTAGTTTATTTGTTATTTATTTTAGGTTATTTTATTTTTTATTTTTATTTAGGTTTATTTTTATTCTTATTTAATTTAGTTTTTTTATTTTAGGTTCATTTATTTTAGTTTATGTTTTGTATTTTAGTTTATTTTTTAGGTTTAGGTTTATTTTTTAGTCAAATTTTATTTTTATTTTATTTTTTAGGTTTAGGTTTTATTTTTAATTTTTAGGTTCAGGTTTAGGATTTTATTATATTTTTTCGGTTTAGGTTTAAGGTTTTTATTTTAAGTTTATTTTTAGGTTATATTTTTTAGTTTAGGTTTTGTTTTATTTTTAGTTTATTTTATTTTATTTATTTTAGGTTTAGGTTTAGGTTTATTTTTTTTAAGTTTTAGGTTTAGGTTTTATTATTTTAGTATAGTTTATTTAAGTTTAGGCTTAGTTTCATTTTATTTTGTTTATTTTATTTTTATTTTAGGTTTAAGTTTTTTTTAGTTTAGGGTTTAATTTTTATTTTATTTTTATTTTTTGGTTAACTTTTTAGGTTTAGATTTTTATTTAATTTTTATTTTATTTTATTTTATTTTTATTTTATGTTTAGTTTCTATTTTATTTAGTTTTTTATTTTTTAGTTTAGTTTAGGTTTTTATTTATTTATTTTTAGCTTATTTTTATTTTATTTTCTTGTTTAGGTTTATGTTTAGGTTTAAGTTCATTTTAGGTTTTAGTTTATTTTTTTTATTTTTATTTTATTTTGGTTTAGGTTTATTTATTTATTTTAGTTTAGGATTTATTTAGTTTAGGTTTAAGTTTTTTTATTTATTTAGGTTTTGGGTTTTGTTAGTTTAGGATTTAGGGTTTAGGTTTAGGTTTATAGTTTGGGGTTTAGGGTTTATGTTTTAGGTTTAGGGTTTAAGTTTTAGTTTAGGGTTTAGGATTTAGGGTTTAGTTTAGAGTTTAGGTATAGATTTGATTTAGTTTAGGTTTAGTGTTTAAACTTTAGGTTTAGGAGTTTTAGTCTTTAAGGTTTAGGTTTAGGTTAGTTAGTTTAGAATTTAGGATTTAGGTTTAAGGTTAGTTTAGGTTTAGTTTTAAACAGTTTAGGTTTAGGGTTGGGTTTTGGGTTTGGGGTTTAGGGTTTAGGGTTGTAGGTTTTAGGGTTTAGGGTTTTAGGGTTTATATTTTGGAGTTTAGGGTTTAGGTTTTTAGGATTTAGGGTTTAGGGTTTAGGATTTACGGTTTAGTGTTTAGGGTTTGAGGGTTTAAGGTTTAGGGTTTAAGGTTGTAGGTTTAGGGTTTAGGGTTAGTTTTAGGGTTTAGGGTTTAAGGTTTAGGATTTTGGGTTTAGTTTTTTTTTTAGTAACAAAGTTTTTTGTTTAATTAGTTTATTTAGTTTATTTGTTATTTATTTTAGGTTATTTTATTTTTATTTTTTTATTTAGGTTTATTTTTATTCTTATTTAATTTAGTTTTTTTTATTTTAGGTTCATTTATTTTAGTTTATGTTTTGTATTTTAGTTTATTTTTTAGGTTTAGGTTTATTTTTAGTCAAATTTTATTTTATTTTATTTTTTTAGGTTTTATTTTTTAATTTTAGGTTCGTTTAGGATTTTATTATATTTTTTTGGTTTAGGTTTAAGGTTTTATTTTAAGTTTATTTTAGGTTTATTTTTAGTTTAGGTTTTGTTTTATTTTTAGTTTATTTTATTTTATTTATTTTAGGTTTAGGTTTAGGTTTATTTTTTTTAAGTTTTAGGTTTAGGTTTTATTTATTTTAGTATAGTTTATTTAAGTTTAGGCTTAGTTTCATTTTATTTTGTTTAGTTTATTTTTATTTTAGGTTTAAGTTTTTTTTAGTTTAGGGTTTAGTTTTTATTTTATTTTTACTTTCAAGTTTTATTTTTTGGTTAATTTTTAGGTTTAGGTTTTTATTTAATTTTTATTTTATTTTATTTTAGGTTTCTTTTATTTTTATTTTACGTTTAGTTTTTATTTTATTTAGATTTTTTATTTTTTAGTTTAGTTTAGGTTTTTATTTATTTATTTTTAGCTTAGTTTTTATTTTTTATTTTATTTTCTTGTTTAGGTTTATGTTTAGGTTTAAGTTCATTTTTAGGTTTTAGTTTATGTTTTTATTTTATTTAATTTTTTTATTTTATTTTGGTTTAGGTTTATTTATTTATTTTAGTTTTAGGATTTATTTAGTTTAGGTTTAAGTTTTTAGCTATTTAGGGTTTTGGGTTTTGGGTTAGTTTAGGATTTAGGGTTTAGGGTTTAGGGTTTATGGTTTGGGGTTTAGGGTTTATGTTTTAGGTTTAGGGTTTAAGTTTTAGTTTAGGGTTTAGGATTTAGGGTTTAAGGTTTTTTAAAATGGAGAATAAATTCAGATTCAAAAACCGTAAACCTTAAACCATAAAATTAAAACAACTAATCTAAACCTAACCTAAATCATAAATCTAAAACCTAAACCTAAAACCTAAAAGCGTTAACCGTAACGTAAACTATAAACCCTAAAAACCTAAAACTAAACCTAAACTAAATAAAACCTAAAAATAAAATACCACAACAAAACTAGCAAATAAAATAAAATAAATAAAAAATAAAAAACTAAAACTAAAAACTGAAACAAAAAATAAAATAAAATAAAATAATAAAATAAACTAAAATAAAATAAATAAAACCTAAACTAAACTAAAAAATAAACTCAACCTAAGAATAAAAAACCTAAATAAATAAATAAAAAAAAATAAAATAAACTTAAACTCAAATAAAATAAAAGGTTAATAAACCTAAACCTAAAAATAAAACCTAAAAACAAACAAAATAAACCTACTAAACTAAAAAAAAAAGAACATAGAATAAAATAAAATAAACAAAATAAAATAAACACAAAACAAGAAAATAAATAAACCTAAACCTAATCTAAAAAATCTTCTTAAACCTAAACTAAATGAAATAAAATAAACTAAAATAAAAATTTACTAAAATAAACCTAAATAAACTTAAATAAACCTAAAAACCTAAAAAAAAAAATAAAACTAAACTAAACTTAAAATAAAAGATCAGGCACAAAATATAAAAAAACTAAATGAAAATATAAACCTACCTAAAAAATAAACTAAAACAAAACTTAAACCAAACTGAGTGGCAACACTAAAATAAAGTAACCACCATAAACCAGATGTAAAAACCACCAAAACTGCCACCAACCCTAATGACTCTCTAAAACCCTAAACCCTAAACCAGAGGCTCTTAAACTGAGCCTAGCTAAAACTAAACTAAAACCCTAAATAAAATCTGAGCCTATGTGAAACCTAATAAAATGAATAAAAAAATTAAATAAAAAATAAATAAACCTAAACTAAATTAAAATGAAACAAAAGAATAAAGAAACTAAATAAAATAAAAAAATAAAATAAAAATTAAATAAAACTTGAACCTAAAATAAATAAAAATAAACTGAAACCTAAAATAAAAAAAATTTAAACCTAAAATAAAATAAAATAAACCTAAACTAAAATAAACTAAACTAAATAAAATAAATCCTAAACCTAACGTAAACCTAAAATCAATAAAATAATAAGCTAAAATAAACCTAAACCTAAACTAAAATAAGTTAAAATAAACCTAAAATAAAAAACTAAACCTAAACCAAAAAATAAAACTAAAACCTAAACTTAAAATAAAAAATATAACTAAACTAAAAAAAAATCTAAACCTAAACCTAAACCTAAAAATAAATAAAATAAATAAACATTAATAAACTAAACTAAATAAAAATAAAATAAATAAATAAAATGAAAATAAGTAAAATGGATAAAGTAAATGATAAACTAAACCTAATAAACTAAAATAAACTTAAATAAAGTAAAATAAATAAATAAAAATTAAATAAATAAAAATAAACTAAATAAACCTAAACCATTTAATTTTTAAAATTAAAATAATAATAATAATAAATATACTAAACCAAACCCACACCTAAACCTAAAACCCCAAACCCCACGACCCTTGACCAGGCCTAAAGCTCAAACTAAAACACAAATGTAAAATAAAATAAATAATAAAATAAAATAATATAAAAACTAAATAAAAAAAAAATAAAAAAAAAAATAACCTAAAATAAATAAAAATAAAACCTAAACCCTTAAAAAACTTTAAAATAAACAAAATAAATCAACCCACCAAAATAAACTAAACTAAAATAAATAAATCGAGCCTAAAATAAACTAAACCTATAAAACCCAGACCTAGCATGAACTGAGCCATAAATCTCCACTCTAAATACTGACCACTACCACTACACCCTAGGCCATGAACCTAAATAACCTAAACCATAATCTAAGACCTGACCTAAATCTTAAACCCTAAAATAAAATCCAAAGCTAAATTAAATAACCTAAAAATACAACAAAACATAAACCTAAATAAAATGGAGGTAAATAAAATAAAAACCTAAACTAAAACCTAAACCTAAAAAAAATAAAAATAATAAAATAAAAAAATTAAAACTACACTAAAAAATAAACTCAATCTAAGAATAAAACCTAAATAAAATAAAACTAAATGTAAATAAATAAAATAAACTTGAAATAAAATAAAATAAAAGAACCTAATCCTAAAAAAACATAAAACAAATAAAAATAAACCTAAAAAACTAAAAAAACCATAAAATAAATAAATAAGCCTAAAACTAAATTAAAATAAACTAAATAAAATAAATAAACCTAAACCTAATCCAAAACTTAACCTAAACCTAAAAACTAAATGAAATAAAATGATCTAAATTTAAAAACCTAAAAAATAAAACCTAAAATAAACCTAAAATAAAACAAGACATAAACTTAAAAAGATAAATAAAACTAAATGTAAATAAAATAAACAAACCTAAAAAATAAAATAATAAATAAAATAAATAGGCCAAACCTAAAATCCAAAACCTGGGCCACACTACAAACCTACTAAACACTAGGCACTGAGCCTAACCCTAACCTGACCCTGAGCACAGACTCTGGGCCTTAGCAAACAGCCAAATTAACAGGGCTGTGCAGGCCAAACTAATGGATAAACCACAAACCATAAAGGCAAAGAGAATGATTGCCCAGACTATGCACAGGAGCCTGAAACCCTGGCCACAAACCCTAACCTGGGCACCTATGATACACAATCTAAATACTGAAACCTATAAAGGCTGGGCTAAACTAAATAAACCTAAAAAAATAAATAAAGATCTAAACTTAAATGGAAAGGTGGACTTAAAATAAATAGATAGGCTAAATAAAATAAAATAAACCTAAATAAAGATAGAAAGATAAACTAATTAGGCTAAAACTTATTTTTTTCTCCACTTGATCTCTAAATCTCTAAACCCAGGCCCTGACATGACCTAGGCCTGCTACTGAGCCTGGGCCTGTCCACCCAGTCACAGGCCTTAGGCCAGGCCACTCTGGGCCAAGGCACTGGGCCACAGACCACACAGCCATGGGCTCACACACTGAGCCTGCTGAGCCTAGGCCACTGAGCTGAGCTGCAGGCCTTGACCCTGGGTTCCCCAAGATAAATTAAATAAATCAAAGATAAAACCTAAAATTAAATAAAACCACTAGAAACTTAAACATAAGATAAAAAAATAAACCTAAACTAAACTAAATATAAAATAAATAAACCTAAAACTAATAAAAAAACCTAAACCTAAACTGACATAATGAAATATAAAAAAATACCTAAATTTAAACTAGATATAATACCTAAAATAAAACACAATCTAAATGTGAAATAAAATAAAACCTAACCTAAACTTAAAGAAAAGAACTAAGACTTAAAAATAAAATAAAATATAACTAAACTAATAAAATAAACTAAAATAAATAAACCTAAAATCAATAATTAAATTAAATAAAAAAAATAAACTAAACAAATAAAATAAAAAATAAACTTTAAACCTAAACCTAAACCTAAAAAATAAACTAAAATAAATAAACCTAAAATAAATAAACTAAACTAAATAAAATTAAAAATAAACCTAAATAAAAATATAAAATAAAATAAACTAAAATAAAAAAATAAATTAAATAAACTAAACATGATTTACTTAATTTTAAAAATATAAATAATAAAATAAAAAAACCTCTAAATCCTAACCACCCTAAACCACTAAACCCACAAACCCTATACCAACCCTAAACCACAAACCCTGAGCTCAGGCCCAAACCTAGACCCTAAAATACAAATAAACCTACAGGCCAGTAAACCACAAATCCTGACCCAGAGCCCCAAAGCTACTAAACTCTAAAACTTAAAACCTAAACCTAAACTAAATAAAACCTAAAATAAAAAATAAATGACAAACCTAAAATAAAAAAATAAAATAAAATCAAATAAAACTAAAAATAAAATATAATAAAAATGAAAACTAAAATAAAATATAATAAATAAAAAGCTAAACTAAACTAAAAAATAAAATAAACCTAAAAATAAAAAACCTAAATAAAATAAAATTAAAAAGTAAAATAAAATAATGTAAACCAAAAATAAAAAAAACTAAATTAAAATTAAAAACCTAAGATAAAATAAACTAAACCCTAAACTAAAAAAAAATAATAAAATAAAATATGTCACATAAATAAAACAAAATAAACTAAAATAAACAAACTAAACTTAAAAGATAAAATAAAACCTAAACTAAAACCTAATAAAAAAATAAAACTAAACCTAAACTTAAAATATCTTAAAATAAAAAAAGGAACTTAAACTAAAATATAAAACTAAATAAAGAAAGAATACTATGTAAAATAAAAAATAAAAATGTAAACTAAAATATAAAAATAATCTAAATAAACTAAACTACCGGGTTTGCTTGCTTTAAAACCTGACCCAAACCCAGGCCTGCTAAACCCTAAACCTACCTGGGCCTAAACCACTAAACCCTACAAATACACCTGGGCCACAACCACACTACCAAACATAACCTAAACCCCCAGGCCACACTGAGGCTAAACCCAAAACCACCACGTTAAACCACACACCAACCATAAACCCTAAATCCAAATACTAGTGATAAGCACAAAGCAGAACCACTACCTGAGCTCACAACCTAAATCTAAACCTCTAAATAAAACCTAAAAAAAAAATCTGGACCTATATAAAAATTAATAATAAAATAATAAAACTTAAACCTAAACCTAAAAAATAATAAAATAAACTAAAATTAATTAAAATCTAAACTAAACAAATAAAATAAACCTGGAATAAAGACAAAATAAAATAAAAACATAAAATAAAAATAAAATAAATAAAATAAAATAAATTAATAACTAAATAAAAATAAATCTAAAAAAAAGATACCTTAAAAGACCTAAAATATATAAAAGGTTAACTAAATCCTAAACTAAAATAAAACTTAAAATAAAAATAAAACTAAATAAAATAAACCTAAACCTAAACTAAAAATAAAATATAAATAAGTAAAACCTAAACCTAAACCAAAACCTAAACTAAATATAATAAAATAAATTGAAAATCAAAACCTAAACTAAAATATAAACCCTAAGAAATAAACCTAGGCCAAAATAAAAAAAAAAAAATAAAATAAAACCAAACAGACTAAAATAAAAATAAAACTTAAACCTAAAAAATAAACTAAAAAAAAACTCAACTATAAAATAACCTAAAACTAAACCAAAACTTAAAAAATAAACTAAAATAAAAAACATAAAATAAAATTAATAAACCTAAAATAAATAAACTAAACTAAATAAAACTAAGATATAAGCCTAAATAAAATAATATCTAAATTTAAAATAAAATAAGTAAAAAATAAAATAAATAAACTAAATAAACCTAAACCTACCAGTTTACTTAAGTAAAAAAAACCATAAACCCTAAATCCTAAACCTACAACCCTAAACCTTAAACCTTTAAAAACCCTAAACTCTAAACCCAAACTCTAAACCCTAACCCTAAACCCTAACCTTAAAAGCATTAACTCTAAAACCCTAAACCTTAAACCCTTAACCTAACCCAAACCCTAAACCCCAAACCCTAAACATAAACCTATAGTAACTAAATAAATTAAAAAAATAAACCTAAACTCTAAAACCTAATAAACATAAACCTAAACCTAAACCCTAAGAATGGGCAGAATGTTGTCAACCACCAGGCTCAGTCTAGATTTGGCCGTGGAGGTGAAGGCAGAGGTGATGGTTATCATAGTGGTGGTGGTGGATCTGGAGGTGTTGGTGGATATGGAGGTGGTAGTCAGAGTAGTGGTGATTATGGAGGCGGGAGGAGCGACGGAGGTTACAACGGTGGTGGCAGTAGAGGGAGAGATCAGGGATATGATGATGGATCCCGCTACTTGAGTGGCCGATTGGTTATAATGGGAACTAGAGAAACTGAAGAATGGTCGATCCGATCTGCTGCTTATGGAACTGTGTCTTTACAGTAGAGATGGTTCTAGTTATCTAGGGTTTTGATTTGCTCTATACGTGCTCATTTTTTATCTATGTTATTCACTTATGTTTTAAAAAACTTAGTGTGTTACTTGGTTGATGAAATCGAAAAGAAGAAATGTTGAATCTGATTGTTCTTTGTTAAAAAAAAACCCTAAACCCTAAACCTTAAACTAAAACCTGAGCCTTAGACCTAAAACCTAAACCATCAACCCTAAACCCTAAAACCTTAAACCCTAAACCCTAAAACCTAAAACCAAAACCCTAAACCCTAAACCCTAAACCCCAAACCCTAAACCCTAAACCCCAAAGCCTCAAATAACCCTAAACCATAAACCCTCAACTATCTCTAAACCTAAACCCTCAACTATCCCTAAACCTTAAACCCTAAACCCTAAAACCTAAAAGTTAAAAACCTAAACCTAAACTAAATAAAACCTAAAAATAAAATAAATTAAAAACATTATCCAAAATAAAATGAAAATTAAATAAAAACATAAACCTAAAAATAAGAAAAATGATAAATTAAAACTAAACTAAAATAAAATAAATAAAAAGCTAAACTAAACTAAAAAAAGAAAAACCTAAATAAATTAAAATTAAAACTAAAATAAAAATAAAATAAACTCAAAATAAAATAAAATAAAACTAAATAAATAAACTAAAATAAACCTAAAATAAATAAATAATAAAACTAAACTCTAAACTAAAGAGAAGCCTAAACCTAAAATAAAAATAAAATAAACTAAAACCTAAATTAAAATAAACTAAATTAAAATAAATAAAACATAAACTTAAACTTAAAATAAACTAATCTTAAACCTAAACCTAAACCTTAAATAAAATAAAATAAGCTAAAAATAAACCTCAACATAAACTAAAAAATAAAACCTAAAATTAAACCTAAAATAAAAACCTAAACCTAAAAAAATAAAATAAAAACCTAAACCTAAACTAAAAATAAAAAATAGTACCTAAACTTAAAAGTAAAAAAATATATAAGTAAAATAAAAAATAAACTTAAACCTAAACCAAAACCTAAAAAAAACTAAAATAAAAAACCTAAACTAAAATAAATAAACTAAACTACAACAACAATAACAACAAGCCTTTATCCCACTAAGTGGCATTAGCTACATGAATCCTTTGTCTCCATTATGTCCTATTATGTGTCTAATTATCATTCAATTCAAGAATACTCAGGTCATTTTTTATACATCTTAACCATGTCTTTTTAGGTCTACATCTACCTTTCTTAACATAAGGCAAATCAAATGCATCTACGCTCCTAACTGGGTCTTTGGATGGTAGGCTTTTATATTACCATCTAAAAACCACTCTCTCTAATTTTATCTACCATTGGAGCTACTCCAACTTTTTCCCGAACATACAAATTTTGCATTTTATCTCTAAGACTAAAGCCACTCATCCACCTGAGCATCCTCATCTCTACAACACTTAACTCAGTCTCATGCTTCTCTTTTATTGGCCAACATTTTGCACCATAAATCATTGTATGTCTTACCACCATCTTATATAATTTTCCCTTAAGTTTAAGAGGTACTTTTCTATAACACAATAGGCTAGATACATTCCTCCACTTCAGCCATCCAACTTGAATTCTACTTATAGCATCTCCATCTATTTCACCATCATTTTCAGTAATACAGCATAAATATTTGAATCGCTCACTCTTTTTAAAGACTTGTTCACCTAATGTCACAACACTACCACTATAACTTCAACAACTAAAATTACACTCCATAAATAAACTAAACTAAATAAAAATACAACTGAACCTCAATAAAAATAAAAATAAAAATAAGCTAAAATAAATAAAAAATAAAATAAATAAACTAAATAAACCTAAACTGATCAGTTTACCTAATTTTTAAAAAATAAAAAAATAAAAAAATAAAAAAATCACTAACACTAAACCCTAAAGTCTAAAATTAAGCCTAAACCCTAAACCCTAAACCATAAACCTACAACCCTAAACCTTAAATCTTAAACCCTAAGCCCTAAATCCTAAAACCCTAAACCCTAAACTTTAAACCCTAAAACCTACAACCATAAACCCTAAATCTCAAACCCTAAACCCTACAAACCTAAAAACATAAACCTAAACTAAATAAAATCTAAAAATAAAATAAATAAAAAGTCTAAACCTAAAAAAATAAAATAATAAATGAAATAAAAACTTAAACTAAATCATAAACCTAAATCTAAACTTAAACATAAAAATAAAATAATACAAAAAATAAAAACTAAATTAAAATAAAATAATTAAAAACCTAAACTAAACTAAAATAAAATAAAATAAATAAAAACCTAAATTACAATAAAAAATAAAATAAACCTAAAAATAAAAAACCTAAATAAAACAAAAACTAAATGTAAAATAAAAATAAAAAAACCTAAAATAAAATAAGATAAAAGCTAAATAAAAACCAAAACCTAAAAAATAAACCTAAAAATATATAAAAAATAAAAGCTAAACCCTAAATTAAGAAAAAACCTAAACCTAAAATAAACAAAATAAAATAAACCAAATCTTAAACTAAAAAAAATAAAACAAAAACCTAAACCTAAAATAAACTAAACTTAAACCCTAAACTAAATAAAATAAAATAAACTAAAAATTAACCTAAACTTACACTAAAAATTAAAACCTAAAAATAAACCTAAAATAAAAATCTAAAACCTAAACCTAAAAGAATAAAATAAAAATTGAAACTTAAACCTAAAATTAAAAAAATATAACCTAAACCTAAAAAATAAAATAAAAATAAAACTAAACTAAAAAATAAACATAAACCTAAAATAAAATAAAAATCCTAAACTAAAATATATAAACCTAGAATAAATAAAATAAACTATATAAAATAAAAAATAAACCTAAATATAAATAAAAAAATAAAATAAACTAAAATAAATAAATAAAAACTAAATAAACTAAATAAACTTAAACCAATTTTGCTAAATGTTTTAAACACCTAAACTTAAACATGACCCTAAATCCTAACCCACTCTAAAAAGTGATCCACACTAACACCTAAACCACCTTAAACCATAAGTAAAACCCTAAACTAAACCTAAACCCTAAACCTACCCTAAACCTAAACCCTAAACCCTAAACTCTAACTCCTAAACCTAAACCCCAGGCCCAAAACCCTAAACCCTAAACTCTAAATGAACCTTAAACCATAAACCTAAAACCCTAAAGTCAATTCCATAAACCCTAATCCTTAAACCCTAAACTAACTCTAATCCTTAAGCTAACACCAAACTTAAAAACCTAAACTCTAAAAACCCTAAACATTAAAGCATAAACATTAAACCTTAAACCCTAAACCCTGACACTAAATCCTAAATCTTAGAACCCTAAACCCAAAACCTTGAACTCTAAACCCTAAACCCTAAAAACTTAAAACTAAAGTAAATAAAATCTAAAAGATAAAATAAATAAAAAAATCCTAAACCTAAATAAAATAAAGTAAAAAAAACCTAAACTAAAGTTAAAACTAAAAATAAAAAAAATGCTAAAAAGAAAATAAATAAAAACCTGGCCTCGAATAAAGCTAGGAATAAAAAACCTAAATAAAATAAACCTAAAATTAAATAAAATAAAAATTAAATAAAAACCTAAACCTAAAAAATAAACCTAAAAATAAAACCTAAAACTAAATAAAAAATAAAACCCAAACCCTAAACTTAAAATTAAAATTAACCTAAAATAAAAATAAAATAAACAAAATAAAATAAACCTAAACCTATACTAAAATAAATTGAACTAAAATAAATGAAACCTAAATCTAAACCTAAACCTAAAATAAAAAATAAAACCTAAAAATAAACCTATAGTAAAAACTTAAAACCTAAACCTAAAAAAATAAAATAAAAACCTAAACCTAAATAAAAAATAAAACCTAAACCTAAAAATAAAATTAAAATAAAACTTTACTAAAAAAATAAACATAAACCTAAACCTAAGCCTAAAAAATAAACTAAAATAAAAAACCTAAACTAAAATAAATAAACCTGAAATAAATAAACCAAACTAAATAAAAATATAAATTATACCAAAATAAAAATAAAAAATAAAATAAAATAAAATAAATAAAAACTAAATAAAATAAACTAAATAAACCTAAATTTACTAGTTTACTTAATTTTTTTAAAAAATACCCTAAACTTTAAAACTAACCTTAAACCCTAAACCGTATACCTACAACACTAAACCTACAACCCTAAACCCAAAACCCTAAATTCTAAACCCTTAAAAACCTAAACCTTAAATCCTAAGCCCTAAACCCTAAATCATAAACCCTAAATCCTAAGCCTAAACCCTAAACCCTAAAAGCATAAACCCTAAAAACCTAAAACCCTAAACCCTAAACCCTAAATCCCAAACCCTAAACCTAAACCTAATGTAACTAAATAAATTAAAAAGTAAACCTAAATCATCAAACCTAATAAACCTAAACCCTAAGAATGGGTAGAACCTTGACGGTTGGAACATCACCATCAATTAGATTCAGTCTAGATCTAGTAGTGGAGGCGTAGGTGGAGGCGATAGTTATCGCAGTGTTCGTGGGGGATCTAGAGGTGCTAGTGGATATGGTGGTGGCAGTCAGAGCAGTGGTGGTTATGGATGCGGGAGGAGTGATGGAGGTTATAGCCATGGTGGTGGTGGAGGGAGAGATCAGGGATATGATGGTGGATCCTGCTACTCGAGAGGCCGAGGTGGTTCTGATTAGAACTGGAGAAACTAAATAATGGTCGATCTGATCTACTGCTTATAGAACTGTCTTTACAGTAGAGACGGTTCTAGTTATCTGGAGTTTTTAATTTGCTCTAAGTGTGCTCATTTTTTACCTATGTCATCGCTTATGTCTTAGAAAACTTGGTGTGTTACTTGGTTGATGAAATCAAAAGATGAAATGTTGAATTTAAATTTTCGTAAAAAAAAATAAAAAACTATAAACCCTAAACTAAATCTAACCTACCTAAACCTAAAACTTAAACCTAACCCTAAACCCTAAACTCTAAACCTAAAAACCCTAAACCCTAAACCCTAAACCCTAAAAAAAAACCTAAAGCTAAAATAAAAATAAAATAAACCTAAACCTAAACCTAAACCCAAAATAAGATAAAATAAACCAAAAATAAACCTAAACCTAAACTAAAAAATAAACCTAAAATAAAAACCTAAAACCTAAGCCTAAAAAAATAAAATACAAATGTAAATGTAAACCTAAAAATAAAAAAATAAAACCTAAACCTAAAAAATAAAATAAAAATAAACTAAAAAATAAACCTAAACCTAAACATAAAAAAAGAAACTAAAATAAAAAACCTAAAGTAAAATAAATAAAACTAAAATAAACAAACTAAAGAAAATAAAAATAAAAATAAACCTAAATAAGAATAATAAAATAAAATAAACTAAAATAAATAAAAATAAACTAAATAAAAAAATAAACCATAACCTACTAGTTTACTTAATTTAAAAAATATATAAAAAATAAAATATAATAAAATTAAAAAAACACTAACCCTAAACCATAAACCTAAAACTAACCCTAAACCTTAAACCCTGAACCCTAAACCTACAAAAACCATAAACCCTAAACCCTAAAAATTAAAACCCTAAACCCTAAACCCTAAATCCTAAACTAGCCCTAAACCCTAAACCCTAAACCTTAAATCCTAAATGCTAAAACCTACAACCTTAAGCCCTAAACCCTAAACCCCAAACCATAAACACTAAAACCTAAACCCTAAACCCTAAACCCTAAACCCTAAAACCCTAAAGCTAAACCCTAAACCATAAACCCTAAACCCTAAACCTTCAAAAAACTAAACCCTGAAGCATAAACCCTAAACCCTAAACCCTAAACCCTAAACCCTATACCCTAAAAACCATAAATCCTAAAGCCTAAATGCTAAAACCTAAACCCTAACTCTAAACCATAAACCCTAAAACCCTAAACCTAAAACCCTAAACTCTAATTCCTAAACCTAAACCTTAAACCCTCAACCTTAAACCCTAAACCCTAAAAACTTTAAAAACTAAATAAAACCTAAAAATAAAATAAATTAAAAACTTAAATTTAAATAAAATAAAATAATAAAATAAATTAAAAACCTAAGCTAAAACCTAAACCTAAATTTAAAAATAAAATAACATATAAAATAAATAAAAACCTTAACTGAACTAAAAAATAAAATAAACCTAAGAACAAAAAGCATAAATAAAATTAAAAGTAAAAATAAAATAAACTTAAAATAAAATAAAATAAAAACTAAATAAAAACCTAAAGCTAAAAAATAAACTTAAAAAAGAAAACATAAAAATAAATAAAAAATAAAAGCTAAATCCTAAACTAAAAAAAAACCTAAACCTAAAATAAAAATAAAATAAATAAAATAATATAAACCTAAACTTAAACCAAAATAAACTAAACTAAAATAAATAAAACCTAAACCTAAACCCAAAATAAACTAAACCTAAACCAAAACCTAAATAAAATAAAATAAAATAAACTAAGAATAAATCTATACCTAAACTAAAAAACATAATCTAAAAATAAATCTCAAATAGAAACCTAAAACCTAAACCTAAAAAAATAAAATAAAAACCTAACCTAAACCTAAAAAAAATAAAACCTAAAACTAAAAAATAAAATAAAAATAAAACTAAACCAAAAAAAAAACTTAAACCTAAAATAAACTAAAATAAATAAACCTAAAATAAATAAACTAAACTATATAAAAATTAAAAATAAACCTAAATAAAATTAAAAAAAAAATAAACTCAAATTATTAAAAAGTAAACTAAATAATCTAAATAAACCTAAACCTATAGATTTAGTTAATTAAAAAAAACCTCTAAACCTTAAACCATAAAACTAACCCTAAACCCTAAACCCTAAACCCTATACATTAAGCTTTAAAACCCAAACCCTAAACCCTAAACCCTAAACCCTAAACCCTAAACCCTAAAACCCTAAACCCTAAATCATAAACCTTAAACCATAAAACCTATAACCCTAAACCCTACACCCTAAAACCTAAACCTTAAACTAACCTTAAACCCAAAACCCTAAACCCTAAACTAACTCTAAACCCTAAGAATATGTAGAAAGTTGATGGAATGAACATCACTGTCAGCTAGGCTTAGTCTAAATCTGGAGGCAAGGTGCATTATCAATGGTGGTGGGGGGATCCGGAGCTAGGATATGGAGGTGGTGGTCAGTAGTGGTGGCTATGGAGTGGGAGGAGTGAGAGGTTAAAGCCATGGTTGTGGAGGGAGAGATCAAGGATATGATGGATCCCGCTACTGAGAGGTGGGGTGGTTCTCGGGGAACTGAGAAACTAAAGAACTCCATCCGATCTACTTATGGAATAATGTCTTTATAGAGATGGTTCTACTTATGTAGGTTTTGATTTTCTATGTGTGTTTATTTTGATCTATATAGTCTTGTGTCTTAGAAAACTTGGAGTGCTACTTAGTTGAAATAAAAAAGAAATATTGAATCAATTTGTTCTTTATTAAAAATCCTTAAACTAACCCAAACCTAAAGTAAAATTAAACCCTAACCTAAAACTTAAACTCCCCTAAACCTAAACACTAAACCCTAAATCCTAAACCTTAAACACTAAACCTAAACTAAACCCTAAACCATAAATATAAACTAAACTTAAACCCTAAACACTAAACCTAAACCCTAACACTAAACCTAAACCTTCAACCATAAAACCTAAAGTTTAAACCCTAAACCCTAAAACCATAAACTAAACCCTAAACCATAAACCCTAAACCTAAACCCTAAACCCTAAACCCTAAACCCTAAACCCTAAATCTAAACCCTAAACCCTAAATTAACCCTAAACCCTAAACCCCAAATGAACCCTAAACCTTAAACCTTGAATAAAGATGTAATTAGGAGTAGATCTAAAGAATGACCTAATCCTAACATAGCTAAAGAAAATGTCTTCAAGAGACTTTCGGTCGACAACTAGAGATTTGAATACCCTAAACCCTAACCCTAAATCATATTATAATACCATATATTATAGTATAATGTAGCATCATATATTTGAGCATGTAGTGATGTGTTTTAGAAGTTATAAGATGTTTTGAAATGTTTTAGTATATTATGGTATTATGTTTTATAGTCTATATTAATATAAATCATAAAAATATTAATTTAATAAATGAGATGATGAAATTTGTTAAATTTGAAGTGGAATTAGGTTGTAGTACCAAAGGTGTGCTATGCCACTTTAGTAAAAAAAAGTAAGATTTTTTGTTCAAAATAAATATTATATGTTGTAGCATAGTATAACATCATATATCATAATATATTATCGCATTTTAAATTCTTTAATTTTACAATCATGCAAATAGCCTACACTAGAATATTTATAAAAATATTGATTTAACCTTAAAATGGTGGAATTTAGCCAAATTAATAATAGAGTATGGCAACATATATTATTTCAATTAAAATATGTAAGTGATATGAAAATATATAGTTTTATTATTTAGACTAATTTTATTTTTATCTAAGAAATTTATTGTGATGTGATATGCAATATAATATAATATAATATGTTACATTTATTATAATATTATGCCATAACATAGTGTAGATCATGCATCATAGCATACCATTGTGTATTACTACTTTTTATTTAGCATATTTTAGTCTTATAGTATGATGTAGTAGAGTTTATTTGTATAATTCATAAAAATTCTAATTTATAGGTCGAGATGATGGATTTGGCCAAATTTAAGGTAAGAGGGAACATCATTGGGGTTGTGTGTCATTTAATCAAAAGAATGGAATTTTGCATCCAAAAAATTGTTCATTTTTCAATCAAATTTTATAAATTCTTTACTTAAAGTGATTCATTTTAAAGTGTAATGTAAGATAATATATTATATAAAAGCATATTAAAATATAATGTACATAACAATATAACTTCATTTATATATGAATGTGGTGGTGTGTTACTAAATGTTATTGTACATTTTAGTATGTTTTACTTTATAATACATTGGTCAAAACTCACAAAAATATTAATTTGAAGGTTGAGATGGAAGAATTTGGCCAAGGTACACACCAAGAAGCAACACCAAATTATGCTATTTTGTACCATTTAATAGAAAATAATAATTTTACATCCAAAATGAACATTATTCATATTTTGAGAAAAAATTTTGTTATTGATCCTTTTTTAAGTGATTCATAATGAGGTGTAATGTTAGACAATATATTATATAATAGAAATTATAATATAACATCATATATTATAATATAATATAGTGTGTTAATTTATAATATAATATTTTATCATGATATTATATAGTTAGTTTATATTTATCAAAATCATAAAAAATGTTGATTTAAAGGTGATGATTGAATGAATACATTATTAGTTTTTGTTGACACAAAACTATCATAAAAAAATAAGATTTGAGAATTCCATGTCAAATGAAAGATGTAATACACATGCATTATGACATGTGAGGGTCTATTCATATTGAAGAAGAAAATCTATGATAAGGTTTGAATTTGATTTGATTATATGATTTATAAGAAGTTCTAGGGATAAGAATAATAAATTTAAGATCAATCAACTTTAATTTATTTTGTTTAATTAATGTGGAGGCATATCAAAGATGGGCTAATGTTAGGATCGTTTTGAATTCCACTAATGTTAAGATATGGGATAGATGATTTAATTTCATATTATTTGATGCATAGAGAATAAGATTTGGTTGATTTGAGACAAGGGAGAGTTTTAATGGCTAGGGGAGATTGGTTTTAAATTTAATTTGTTGATTATATATATGAGGGGCTATAGAGAAAGAGTGATTTAAAAAGAAAATCATTGGGTTTAATTTAACTTTAATTATATGATATTATGTGTGTTGGACCCAATCGAGAAGGGATATATCATTTGATCAAGTTTACAAATCTAGGATATCCATTGGGTGAGCTACCAATAATTGTTTTGGTTTTAAACTATATGAGGAAGAAGGTGTAGTATTTACATTTGGAACAATAGGGTGACTATTGATGCATAATAAATCGACCTAGTTTATAGTGATTGTGGGACTTACAACTCAAAAGTAGAAGATTAATTTTATCTATCATGTGATTTTGATAAGGTTTGTTTGGTTTATTGATTTAAAGGGAAAAAGTGATGTGAGCTCAACAAATTTGATAATTTAATTTATGGACCATGTTGGTGTGTGATGGACCCACCGAGAAGGGGCTATATACTTGTCCTACTCAAGTTTACAAATCCAAAGGGATAGTCTACCACTATGGTAGAGCTAGCCAACCTAAGGGGTTGCCTTTTGTGTGCAATACATGTTGGGAAGAAGGTGTAGAAACTTACATCTTCTAAAGTAGGAACAACCTGGGGTGACCTCATGCACAATAAATCAAACCCCACTAGGGGAGACTAATGAATGCTTGGGACTTATGTCAACTCAAAAGTAGTCGATTATATTTTCTAACATGTGATAAGATTTGGTTTGAAAATGCATGGGATGTCCTAATCCAAATGATATATTTTAATTTATGTTTGACTTGGTGTGATGGACCCATTGAGAAGGGGCTAGACTTGTCCTATCTCAAATTTATGACCAAAGAGAAGTCTAACCATGTGAGAGCTCCAACCTAAGTGGTTACTAAAAGGTTGCTAATAGTGGTGTGCAAATATCACAAAGGATGTACAAATATAGTCAAGGGGTGAAACCATTAGGGGTAAAAGAAACATTGGTAACAACTCAAGAGAATGTAGGACTTACATCTGAGTGGTGATCCTAAAGTGTAGTAACCAAAGATGGTATTCCTAAAGATAAGGAGAACTAAAATATCAAGGTGAGATCAATAGAAAGAAAGTGTGTCCCTATGGATATACATATATTATAATGATTTACCTAACCATTCTAAGTGGGAGTCCAAAGGATGACCAATACAAATAGGAAGGAGAAAGATTATCCTACATATACTTGATAGAAATCGAAGGTCCAGAAGAAAGATAACTCCAACTCAAATGAGAACATGGTGTTAAACCCCAAGTGGTTCCAACTATAGTATGTGTATAAAAAGAAAGCTAAAGACTTGAGCCAAAAAGAAAGAAGACCACTTATCCTAAAAAGAAAGCCAAAACCTGGTGAATGAAAGTGAGTGCATGATCATAGAAGATAAAGTAGAAAGTTAAGCATGGCTAATCATGAAGGAGATCCACTCCAACCTCCAAATGAGACCTAGAAACAACATGAAGGAAATCAAAAAGAGCAAGCAAATACATAAATCAAAAAAAAGGTACAGAAGACCATCCTACAAAAAGATAAGCTAATCCTCCAAAAAAGAAGGGGAAACATATCACATACAAATCCTAAAACTAAAATAAGTCCACTTGAAAATAGTATGTCAAAAAAAAATGAGGTACATGACATTTTAAAGAGTAAAAAAGATGTTTATTTATATATAAATAGTTTGTTTAAAGAATTATACACCAAGCAAAAAAGACCATCATGATTCATAAAAAAATACAATATGGAATGTTAATATTTTCAGATGATAATATTTTTTGTGTTATTTTTAATATGATTTACATTCTATGTTGTTTAAAACATTGATCTGGCTTCATCAATAAGAAAATTCTCAATGAAAAATAAGTTCAAAATCTAAAAAAAAACTTGATAAGCTGAAAAAAAAAAGCTAACACTAGCCATTGTCCTTAAAATTGAAACAACCACAAAGCCTACGCTAAACAAGTGATAACCTAGCTAAACTAAAAGTGAAAAAAGCCTTAGAAAGCTACTTGTCCAACAAGAAGAGTCTTATGATGCTTAGCAATTAGATGCCATAGCTTTTATTAAGATGGAAAGTATCTTTTAGATATGTGATGGAGTTTTGAAATGCTTGTAAGCATTTTCTGTATTGATTAGCTATCTTTGTGATATATTATCGATATAATTATTGAAATTGACCTATATATATATGATATATAAATACTAAAATACATACAGTTGTGACCTCTGAGCATAATCACCTTCGCCCATTTGGAAAAGTAATCAGTAGCTAAGATGAACTGATGACCCGAAGAATAAGAATTTTTGGACCCACTATGTACCCCAACACTAAAATGGCCATGAGGCCAATGTTGGATGTAGAATGTTGGGTGGTTGGTGTAGACCACACCTGTATTTGACATTGGTGGCATCGCTATGCAATCTTTGATCATCGATGGCCAATAGTATCCAAATATCTTGATCTTGGCTTTCATCTTTGGATTGGTTGGCTCCACATAATCTTGAGTGTAACCATGATCTTATGGGCTTCTGCTTGTCTAAATAATGTAATGACATTTGATTGAAAGACTATCATATAAGCCATCCAAAGATAGAAAGTGCTCTTGCTTCATCCGATGGGCTTGACTTCTTGGGGTAGTTTTCCTTTATTTAGGTAATCCATGAATGGTTACCCAATCTAACTCCTCATCCTTTTTGGCAATGTCAACCTGCCCTTCAAGAGAGTACTTTTGAGTTCAACATCAATAAGAGATAAGACTTGTCTATTTTGGACCTTTATTGATATGGACTCATCCTCTGGATATGCCAACTCCTTGATAAGCTTGGCTAAACTATATGTTATAGCATTCTCTCCTCAAGGAATCTTATAAATGGTAACCTCTTAGATTTGGGCCAACAAGTCTATGGTGTACTTGTGGTAGTGATGGAGCTTGGGCTTTATAACTTTAGAGGACCCAACGATTTGGTTCATAACTAGCTGAGAATCCCTAAAGATGTTGATGTTCTGAAAGCTTAGAGTAATGCCTAACCCCAATCACAATCGAGCTTTATATTCGGCCATTATTGGTGCATGGATTGAGATGATATGAGAATCTCATCACATCACATCAGAGTTAGAGAACTATTCTACCCTTGCCTTTCTTGGAATAGTAGATCATTCTTCTCCTCGAGGGAAGTCGCACCATCAAAGTACATCTCCGGTGAATGCTAGTACCCCTAAGTTCATGATTTGTTCATCGAGGATATCATCACTAAGGAGAGAAAGTGGGTGTGCGCTAAGAAATCCTAGTGCTTGTCCTTTCACGCAGAGGGTAGGAAGGTAATGTCAAACTATAAGAGGATCATGGACCATCATGCCAACCATCTATAGATCGTGTCATGAGAAACTATATTGAATTGATCCTAGAGATTAAGTTCACCTTATGAGGAAGCATGTAGTGTAGCTTTTGGGATGCAAAGATTAAAGCTAGAAATGCTTCTCAATGGGTGGATAATTAGCCTCAAAGGGATTATATGATGGTTGAGGTAGTAAGTGCATTTTTCTTCCCTTCATCATTGGCTTGGCCAATAAGCACCAAGGAGTCATCGATGTAGCCATGTAAAGTATGAGCTTGCTTGGGAATAGGCATCATCGTAATGCTTGATGTCTTCAAGGCATGCTCACACTTGCCATCCTAGTTGAACTTGGCATTCTTTTGACAAGTGAGAATGGTTGACATCTTCCCATAAGTTGGATATAAAGCATCTGATATGCCAACCGCCCTTGGAATGATCTGAGTTGAGTTAAATTTTTAGGGGTGGAATTTCTAATATCATTGATCTTCTCTGATCGATTTTGATTCCCTAGTAATAGACAAAAACCCAAGGAATTTTTCAAGCTCCCAATGCACACTTCATGGGGTTCATTTTGAGGTTAAATATCTTAATTGTTTGAAAACTATTTTCAAGTTAAAGAGATGGTCTTTCTTTTCTACTTTTGACCATGAGATCATCGATAACACTCAACTTCATGATGAATGAGTTCATGAAGATTCAAGTCATATGTAGCACCATCATTTTTAAGGCTTAAAGATATGACCTTATAGTAAAAAGATTTCAATCGAAGTTCTAAAAGTAGTGTTTTCGTTCATCTTCAAGGGCCATCTTTATTTGGTTACATCTAGATGCGCCATCCTTGAAAGAGAAGATTGCATGAGATGAGGCAATGTCCACCATCAACTCCGAGATTGGTAGTAGAAATTTGTCTTTCAAACATGCCTTATTTAAATCCCAAAATTGATGTATATGTGAAATTGGCCATTCTTATTTCTAATCGAGACAATGTTACTAACCGTGTAGGGTATTTTTCTTCCTGAATGAAGCCAGCATTGACCAATTTCTTGACTTCATAAATGATAAGTTATTCTATATCTAATCATGTGCATCTAGGAGCTTGCTTGATAGGGTTAGAAGTAAGCTATAGTACTAGTTTATGGACCACTGTGTCATGAGCCAATCTAGGCATCTCAGCATAGCTCCATGCAAAGTAGTCCTTAAACTTAGTCAATAGCCTAACTAAGTCATTGGTTTAAATTTCATTCAACAAAGAACCGATGTATGCATGGATCTTCTTCCCTTAAGTTTATTTCTTGAGCTTGTCGATGGTTGACTTGATATCTTCTTCAAACTCTAGTGCATCTTTGACTTCAAAATAATCAAGTTTCTAAGCAAAGCCTCATATGAGTTAATGTGATTTGAAAAGAGCCTATCGATTCCAAATGATTGTGATAAGCATCGCATCATCGACATAATCACCGTAATCAATCCTAGTCCTAGTCTTGATTGAGCTTTTGCATTTGTTCTTCCATATTCTTTTGAAGTATTCTCAATTGCTTTGACCAAGTATGTGGGATTAACCATTTCTTTGCTAAATTATGAACACAAGGCAAGTACTAATCAAAAGGTAATTCTATTAAATCTTTATATGAATCATCCTCAAGTTCTACATCAACTTCTTGACTTGAGGATGATGCTCCCAAAGAACCTCCGAAGTCTTCACACCTGGATGACTTAGGGCTTCCTTAACTACCAAACCCTCGCCTTTTGAGATAAAAAAAGTGGGTTAGAGCTAAGGTTCCCAACCGATGCCTAACTATTTCACATATAGACTTGATACACTTATGCTTTGCTTTGGAGCCCGCCTTCCTTATTATCTGCTCAAGTCTCACCTCCAAGGGAATCACACCGAGAAGAGTCGATGTGAGCTAACCATATAAGACTCATCCAATGATTTAAATTCTTTATATGGATAGGTCTACCTCTGGTACTAAAATATATCTTCTTATGGCCAATAAGATTTTTCACCCCTTTTCTACCTTCAACTAACTTTCCCTTACCTAGAGGTGTAGTCATCTATCCTCATATATCGACCTCGTGAACTTTAAATGGCTTGAGATCTCCTTTGACATAACAAATAATCCCACCTCTCACGAACTTCATACACTAATGTAGAGTGGATGGAACTATGTTGTTATCATGTATCCATGGTCTCCTAAATAATGCGTTGAAAGTTGTATCCAAGTCTATAATGTGAAACTTGGCTTCGAACTTTCAATCTCCTATCTCCAAGGACAACACTATGGAGCATAAGGCCTATTGACCTCACTTTTGGAGTGTGGATTCAATCTTCCCATCTTAGACTTAAGAGTCTTCCAGACACTAAGACTTCCCTAGTCATAAGACACTTCTAACAATTAGGTAAACACTTAACCTAAGCCTAAAGACTTAGAATGGTTAACCATAGGATTAGGTTATGCCTTAAGGATTAGGATAATCCACCTACCCTACAACCCAAATCCAATCCATGTTACCTTCTCAAACCAAACCTCAAGTTCAATTCAAACATCAAATTCAAATCCAAATCAAAACCCAAATTCCAAAACCAAATGATTGAACCCATGATCAAATCCAAACTTGAAACCCTTCCTAAGTCATATGATCTAACCAATGGACTTAGCCAAATCTTCATCCAAATTAATCCAAAATCAATTGATTTTATCATAATCAATTTATATCTTCAATTATCTTTCTAAATATAATTCAAATCTACATTCAGATGATCAAAACTAAATCAATTTAAATTAAAACCCTTCCTAAGCCATGTGACCTATCCCATGGACTTAGCCAAATCTTAATCCAAATCAAGTCAACCTCAATTGAGTTTCTCAAAAATCAATCATATTTTTAATCATCTTCAAAAAGTTAAATGAAATATACATTTACATCATCAAAACTAAATCAAACCAAATCAAAATCCAAATATAAGCCACATGACCAAACTCCATGGACTTAGCCAAATTCCATTCCAAAACCCAATTCAATTAATTTTTCTCATGAATCAATCATACCTTCAATCATATTCACAAATAAAAAAATGAAATATAATCATCAAGCCAAACCAAAATCAACCCTAAGTCAAACCCAACTTAACCCTTTTGACTTGAAATGTTCAAATGAACAAAACCCATTTGAACCCCAATTGTAATTGAATTTATATATCAATCCCAAATCCATATATAAACTCAACTAAATCAAACTCAACCCAAAATCAAGTCAACTTCAATTGGTCCACTTGACCCAAAGTGGCCAATTTGACCTAGTTCCATGTTAATCCTACCCAAATTGGATTGAACCAAACCAATCCCTCCCATCATGATTATTGATCACCCTAGTTGATCAATATCAAATTGGGTCAAACCAAGTTAACTTGGTCATTTGACCAAGTTATCCCCTTAACCCATATGAACCAAAACTAGCCAAATTGCAACCTAAGCCAAATCCCTTGAAACCAATGATTCATACCAAATCAAAATCAATATTTGAATATGACTTGACTTTCAATTAAAGTCAAACCAAACCCAATTGGTCCTCTTAACCCAAGTTGATCCAAATTGACCTAAAAGACAAATTGTCAAATCAAAATATAAACCAAATTGATTAAACCAATGGCTCAAGTTCATTCCAAATTGATTGTTGAACTTGACCAAAGCCATGATTGGACCCAATTGAACCCAATTGACCTACTTAGCCCAAATTGACCTAAACGGTCAAGTTGGCCTAAATCAAAACCAAATCTAAATTAATTGAAACCAAAGCCTACAGTCATCTTCAACTGTTCAACTAAACCCAAACCAACGCCCAACCCAAGCCAATTTAGCCAATTTGGTCAAATTGTCAACTTAACCCATTTGACCCAAATGAATTAAAATGAGCCAAAATCAAATCTAAGCTAAACTAAACCAAACCAATTGAACCACAACATCCCAAATGATCATATGAACTTGACCCAACCTTTGGTTTGACCTAATTTGACTAATTGGTCAACTTGACCCAACCTAACCCCATTTGACCTAAATGAGTCAAATTGAGCCAAACCTAACCAAATCAACTCTAATTGACTTGAAATTTGGCTAACCCACTTTTGGATCATTTCAAATCTGTCCAAAACAAGTCTAATGCCAAATGATCATTCTATCCTTAGGTCAAGGGCATCATATGAAACAAATTACCCATGTAAGTGATCATTTCCATTCCTTGGCCACTTGGTACTCTCCCAATGGTCCACCTAAGAACAAGAAACTGCCCAACCACCTGGGTGGTTCCATGACCTATGGGAGGTGAAATCACCTCACCCTCCCCATTGAGCATTTGAAACCCATGACACCCATGATTCCTCTTGAGCCACCTCCACACTTCTTCAACCAACCTGAGCCAACTCACCTCCTCTCTGCCACCCATGACTCCCTGAGATGGCTGGATGGCCACTAGAAGCCAAACCCAATCCCACCGTCAGATCAAGATGAACGAGGGCAAACACCACCTCATTTTCACTCAAGCACACAAAAATCATCACCAAGCTCGCCCCTTGATTAGAAAATGCCATTCTGATCTCAAAATAGGCACTCCCATTTCTCTAAGCTCCCAAGCTCGGTTCTTGATAAAAAAAATGCCATCCCATTTGTCCCAAATTGACACTCCCATTTTTGACCTAACTTACTCATTTCTCCATCAAACTCAAATTAACTTTGCATGAACCTTCTCTAGGCCTCAGCAAGTAATGAATCATCTCCCAAGATTCTTGAGAGCACCGAGGTGGGACTTCTATCAAAGTTGAGCTCCAAATCATTGGTTCATGGCCTTGTGAGTGAACATCAAGGAATTGATCCAATTATTGCTCAACAAGACTTTGTCTCCACTAGATGAAGCTTTCTCAATCATTCGAGCCACCAGTCTTGAGCTCCAGTGAGGTATGCTTTCAAAACTGATCCTTAGGCAAAAATGGGTTGGAGCTTTTTAAAGAAAACTTGCATCTCTTGTGATCTTGACCGCTGGATCCCTCTCGATCGATGAAGGTGTGGGATTCTTTGGAGTTGATCCAGCTCAAGTAAGCTCGTATCAAGTGAGCAATGGAGGATGGACTCCTTTTTCCCTCACTCGCATGACGTTATATCACCCACCATCCATTCCAGGTGATTAAAATGGGTAGTTATGATTAGATCTACTAGATCGATGTGATTTAATCTTATTAAGATGTGGGATTAATCATAGCCATTCGATCTTAGATCGATTAGATGAGAAAGCATCACCGCCACATGTAGGCCGAAGTCGATAAGTTTTAAGTAGCCAATCATTGTGCAATGTGGAAAGCATGCATCGGCGCACGTGGCCAACAAGATTAGGCTTTAATTAGGCCTAATTAATCAATTTCAAGAGAATTAATTAAAAAAATAATTTTAACTAATTTTGAACAATAATTAAAGTTTAATTAAAAAATTAATTAATTTTAATAAATTTCTTAATTACTTGACCAATTAATCCCAAATTTTGTGGTTAATTTAATGGGATGATTTTGCCTCCCATGATTTTCTTGGAATTTATTGCTCTCTTAATTAGAAAATTGACTAATTAAATATTAACTACTCTTTTAAGATTAATTAATGATTAATTAATCCCATGAATAGTAATAAATTGGTTAATTAAGTTTATTAATCATTGTTCAATAATAAGTGAACTAAGGAATAGGGTTGGGACCCCTTTCACTACGTTCATTTCACCCTTTTTAAAATGGAATTAATTAAGATTTAACTAATTAATTAAATCACTTAATCAAATTGAAATCATAATCACATCAGACCTTAATTAATTAAATCATGGGGGTAGATCTTTAGGTATTTAATAACCTAAAAGAGGTAAATGAAATTATGGTAGTCCATATGTGTGGGAAAACCATAAGAGTAATTAATTAAGTCCTCTTAATTTGAGTAACTATTAATCATGAGCTAATTGCATTAGCCCTTTTATTTCCTTGAGTTTATTTTCCATGCATATCATGTTGGCTCATAATTATTTAGTTAATTACTTTAAGGTGACATGTGTAGGGGTAATTAATTCATCTAATTAAGGTTTCAAATCAATTAACCCAAAAAATCAACTTAATTACATTTCCTTAAATTAAATCAAAATCACTAATGTGGAAATGGGTTTAAAACATCAAGTGATGATTTCTCTTCTCCTCTTTAAATCAAATCAAATCCAAAACCTAAATAATAAAGAAGCTTTGGTTTTCTTTAAATAATCTTATTTGATTTTATTGTCCTTAAGAACTAGTTTCATTGAATGAATCACATGCTTATGTTTGATTGCCCTCTTTCCAATCATGTTAAATTTGGTATGTCATTTGAATTCATGCATCCATCTTTTCAAAATCAAGTAAGCGATAATGGATTTCCTTTATGTAAGTTTGCATGTGTTGATTTAATTTAATATATGCATGGCTATTATCACTATTAAATTCAAATGTATTTTTCAAAAGCTTATAAATAAATAATAATATGTGTTATGATGCTAGTTATAAATACATAAGAAATGCATGTGCTTATAGCTTATGTGTATGAATGTTGAGTTCTCTTTCATCTATTCATGTGTTGATTTATATAAGATTGAATGGTAATGGGTATATAGGACATCCCGGGAACATGAGGGTTTAGCTAGCCCCAAGGTCATTTGATTACCTCACTTCCTTTAACAATGACGCATAATTTGATTTCATTCTTATGTATTTTAACATTAGAATTTGGATAGAGCTTTAATTCATATATATAAATGATTCAATCAAAACAATATATAATCTTTGCATGGTTTTCTTTCCCTCATTTATGTATACATCCATGTGTGTCCAAGAAAAGCAAGTATATAGTCTAGACATCCCGAGAATATGAAGCTTTAGTTAGCCCCAAGGAGGTCATTTGATTACCTCACTTCCCTGGTTTAACAATGACACATACTTGCTTATATCTATATACATGTATATGTATATGTGATTAGTGAATGAAAATCCCATTTTACATTAAAATTGCATGCATTCATAATTGACTAAGTGGTTGAATTAATTATCCATATGATTTGGAGCTTACTTCCTATGTTCATGTATACAAATTTACATATGTTTGAATGCAAATGGGTATATAGTCTGGACATGCCGAGAATATGAGGCTTTAGCTAGCTCCAAGGAGGTCATTTGATTATCTCACTTCCCTGGTTTAACAACAACACATGCCTATTTAATTTCATTCTTAGGTTCTTTTTGTATAAGAATTTGGATAAAGTTTTAAATTAATATGTTTAAATAATTCAATCAAATAAATTATAAATTCAACATACACATACATTCATCATTTAAGTGTGCTAAAATATGTTGCATGTATAGATACACTTAGGATTAAATCATATGCATGTTACATGTGATGGAAAAAATGATTTAATATATATCATGTGGTAGTAATTGAATTAAATTAATCTTAAGATGCCTTTCATTTTGACTAGATTATTTAAAGTGAACCTAAACTTAGGATTAATTAAATTATTTAATAAGCCATTCACTAAAGAGAACTAAATCAAATTAATATACTTTAGAAAGTGAATTAAGATAGGGATGAAAGAGGGAAATCCTCTTTTCCTGTCTTTATAACACTTAGTTTCTAAGTGTAATCAAATAAAACAAAACAAAACATAAATTAAAATTCTCAAAATAATTAAACTACTTCAAGTGAAATCAGCCTTTCATGTTAAATTGAATCCTTCTACACTTAGAAAATACAAGACTTACCACACAAGCTTTAATACACACATTAGAATTAAGTCACCACTTCTAGCTCTATGTTAGGACAGTGTATGATATGATATATATTTTGTTTTATGATATATTATTTTAGATTGGATGTTATGGTGTATGCTTTGTAGACTAGATGATAGGCCAATATTAGCTTAAACATATTTCTGCAGGGGATTATCCTTAAAGGATGCTTAAAAATAAATGTGAATGCTTTTTTTGCTTGTTGCTTAAATCCTTAAGCATAATCCAAGTAAGAATAGATGAGCTTAGTTACCCATGTGTAGGGTTCTAGGTCCAAATTATAAATACAATCGCTTGGGATTATATGTATATTTAGCTAACCTCTATTTGCAGGTGTAGTTAGATTTACTTTTTCCACATAAATGTAATTTTGCATTAGAATTAGGATTAGTGCTATGGGGATTAGATGAGCAATCGAAGGCTTTGTCCTGGGTGCCCTATGATGCCTTTGAAGCAAGCACCATCCAAATCAAAGAAGGAACCAAATAAGAGATGGAGATATGAAGAAAGAAGAGCCCCATAGCATTTAATACAATTATAATTATTCTTTCATATTCCATGTTGTATAAGGGTAGAGCTCCTACCCATCTTTTCTCTCTTGGGTTGTATGGTAAACGATCACCTTTTATTCTTTTATGATAGTTTATATAGTTGTTTGATGTTATTTTACTTTGTGCATTAGAATGTCATGCTTTTCATAGTTTCTTAAATGATTGATGTTTTAATGTGTGGCTTGGATACTGATTAGGCTCTTAGGATAAAAATAACTTTTCTTCCCAACTAATCACTCATAACTAAATTTTAAACAACTCTTAACCTCATCATAAATCCTAAGACATAAATAAGATAATTAAAATATTTAGCAACCTTTTAGTTGTATGGTTGCATGTTTCACATCATGCATGCATATTCTTTCTCTCTTGAACATGAAGGATCTCCATTGTTGCATGATAAAGAAATGTTTGACCAGTGAGGGCATCCCTTGTGGTGGAGAAAACCTTCTTCTAGCTGATATGACCCATAACCTATTTCATCATGCATTTTGGCATAAGAAATCCTAAAATCTCTAAAAAAATAATGTGTCTAAAATGAAATAAAATTTGAAAAGATTTTGCATCTATAGATTAAGTCATATGCTCATACCACTCATGCTCTAGTCTCTTAGGGAGTGTTTAGGACTTTAGTCTCTTTCTAATTAAATAACTACCTTAGCTATCTTGCAATTCAAAAGACCGAACTACATGGTTTTAAAATTGTAGGAGGAGTTAACTACCACTCAAGCATTATAAGTCTGAAGTGATAATTTATTCTCTGGAGGTAAACTCTTATGTTCACTCGCTTAGATTTAGGTTGTGATTTAGCTCATACTAAAGCTCCTAGATTTAGATCCGAGGTAGCTATTTTGAGCTACAATAAAATCTTACCTCTTAGGCATTCCTACAACCTTGTGTTGGTGGATTATAAGCCCTAGTAATCTAATTAAGTTTTAACTCAAAACATATAAATCTCCTCAACTTCAAAATTATAAAGCCCAACCATAAGATAGATTTGAATGCTCACTAGACCTCCTAGTATCATGAGCACTTCCTACTTATTTCATTTGGATTCCAAAAATAACTCTTCTCCTTGAGCTTTCCCAATTGATTTTCCAAATACAACCAATCCTTTGATACTAACCTTGAAATCTTTGGAGATGATAATTGTCTACATTAATAGAGTATTCTTAAGAAATTTATTTCCTAAGATGTAATTAACTATGAAGGCTTACCTCCATAGGAACTTAAGAACCTAGTTTAATATAAACCCACTTTATTCATCCATGTAAAGTAGGGGAAAATCTGTACATTGTTGACCTCATTTTTAGATGAGCTCTCAACCCCTATCTTGACATAGGACTTCTCTTAGATTTTAAGAGTTCTTAGTCTTAATACACATCTAGTGATTAGGTGGATGCTCAACCCAGCCCAAGAAGACTTAGAAGAGTTAGCTATAGAATAGGTCATGCCTAGGGTGTTAGAAAATTTTCATACCCTTAGCTTAAACCATTCCTCACTTTCCTTCTTTCAAGTCAAACTCTAAATCAATTCTATTTGATTTTTCTTCACATTCAAATCAACTCCATAAGATTTAAGTCCATGATTGAAATATATGATTGAAAACCCATGATCAAAATTCAACAAAAATTACTAAGTCCAAATTTTTCCTAAGTCTTTAATCCTTCCTTTAAGGACTTAACCAAAATCATGATTCAAACCTATTCAAACCTTTGAGATTTTCTCATAAACCATTTATATTCTCATTTATATTCACATATATAAATGAAATATAAATTCAAATCAATCAAATTCAAAATTTCAAATCAATTCATGAAAATTTTCTTAAGTCCCTTTAATTTTCCATTAAAAGACTTAGCCAAAATCAATCCTAAACCTTGATCAAACCTATTCAAATTCATAGGATTTTCAAAACTTATTTATATTCTCATTTATAGTCTCATATATAAATGAAATATAAATATAAAGCAATCCAATCAAAGGAAAAAATTAAATTCCAAATTTAAAATCCTTAAAATTCCTTTAAATCCTTTAAATTGTCTTTAAAGGACTTAACCTAAACTTTGATCAAAACTATTCAAACCCTTAGGATGTAATTAACTATAATAGGGGCTTGCCCCTGTAGGGAACTTAGCGAACCCAATTTAAAATAAACATTGCTTTACTTTTCCATGTAAATTAGGGGAAGAATCTCTGGTACATATGTAGACCCATCATCCTTAGGAGTCCTTATTGAGGTGATTGGTTCCATTAAAGGGTAGTGATTTCTGTCTTTCAAGATAGTACACTATACCTTGATGATGTACCCAATCACCTAAATAAGTACATCTACAGATTTGCATGGCATCCTAAAAAGATGAATTTCTATAAGGTCTCTTCTTTCTTTTCTCACCAACAGATTGAAAGGAGACTCCCAATAAGAGATTTATTCACCACAAATTTTTCTAGTGACTCCGTTGGGGATGGTTCCTCTCTCCATCTTTGGTAAATGATCATTGTCTTTGAGTATATATAGTGGGTTTGAACTTTGGTATGAGTCCAAGACTATCCTTCTTCCCATTGGCACTTAGCTCATTTCATTCTTGAGTTGAGTTAGCCAACATCTTTAGGTTTTAGGACCGCATTCCTTGTTGGTCTTAAAACCCCCATTGGTTTCTCCAATGGGTAACATGAAAAGATCTAAATAAAAAAAGAAATATCTTAAAAGGCTTCCTCCTTACCATTGTCATGGTAAGGAAAGGTTCATCCTAAAATAATAAATCTTCCATAAAGAACTTTACCTTTTCAAAAGCACCTTTTCAAAAATGCACTTAATAAAATATTTTCCACAAAATTTCTTCACCCTCATTTAATAATTCACATAATTGTTACATGTAGGGATTTTCAAAAACAAACTAATAAAATTTTCCAAAAGCACAAATGAACATCTTCTTTTAGTTTGATGAAGATTTCATTTTCAAAATAAAATGAACAATCATGTTTTCGAAATTCACAACCATAATCATAAAGTTTTCAAAAGAACACATGAATTTTTTTAGGGTTTGCACTCATTTATTGAATAAAAAGTTCATTTGTAAACAAAATCAAAATTTTCAAAAAGTAGACAGACATGAACAACTTCATTAAATATACTTAAATTTATTAAATGAAGATTTCATTCCCAACTAAAATAAAATATCTTTTAGGAAATCCTAAAAAACATATCTCACATATGTTTTGTTGAATTTCTCCCCTTTCAAAAGCAACAATCACACACAAAAATTTCACATTTCAAAATAAAATTGATCTCCATTCCACATACCTAAATTTCAAATGGAGGTCCCCTTTTTCAAATAAAATCAAATAATCATATTTCAAAAAAAATTAAACATACATTAATTTAGCATAATCAAATTTGCTAAGTGAAGTTTCCAAATTCAAAATGAAAATCAACAATCATATTTCAAAAAAATTTTAAAACACATTTGAAACTTTATTTAGTATAATCAAATTTTGTTAAGTGAAGTTTCCAAATCCAAAATCAATCAATAATCATATTTCAAAAAATTTTCAAACATACATTTAGAATTTCATTTAGCATAATCAAATTTACTAAGTAAAGTTTCCAAATCCAAAGTCAAAATCAATAATCATATTTCAAAAAATTTTCAAACATACATTTAGAATTTCATTTTGCATAATCACATTTGCTAAGTGAAGTTTCCAAATTCAAAATCAAAATCAACAATCATATTTCAAAAATGTTTCAAAACATATTTGAAATTTCATTTAGCATGATCAAAATTTTCTAAGTGAAGTTTCCAAATCCAAAATCAAAATCAACAATCTTATTTCAAAAAATTTTAAAATATACATTTGGAACCTCATATATAATCGCTAAGTAAAGTTTCCAAATCCAAAATCAAAATCAACAATCATATTCCAAAAAATTTTCTAAACACATTTTGAACCTCGCTAACATACCCAAATTGGTTAAGTGAAGTCTCCAAATCCAAAAAAAATCAAAATTTTCAAACAATATTTGGAACTTTATTTAACATACTCAAATTTGTTAAGTAAAGCTTCCAAATAAAAAATCAAAATTTTCAAACACCTTTTGAACTTCTTCCTTAGCATACCAAATTTCCTAAAGAGAAGTTTTAATTTTTCAAAATCAAAATGAAATCAAAATTTTAAACACAATTCATAACTATATCAAGATAAACCTAAATCAGAAACTAGTAATACGTAACTGAACGTTCATCTTTAGCATACCAAATTTACTAAAGTTAAATCTCCACTTTCAATCACCTCAAAAATAATACAAAACACTTAGGATTCCCTTAGCATACCAAGTTTGCTAAGGATCCTACCCTTTGCAAAAATGAAAATATTCCAAACAAATGAAACACTTAGGATTTTCTTAGCATACCTAAATTTGCTAAGAATCCTATTTTCAAAAAATTAAACAAAATACACTTGGATTCTTCACTAAGCATACCTAAATTTGCTAAGTAAGAATTCCAAAATTTTCCAAAAATCAAAACAAAACAAAATTCATAAAAAAGAAACAAACACTTCACTTAGCATACCTAAATTTGCTAAGTAAGAATTCCAAAACAATCAAACAGAGCAAAATCATTTGACCCTTACTTTAACATACCCAAATTTGTTAAAGGAAATGGTCCTAAAAATAACAAATTCAAATTCAAAATAAAAATGAACCTATGGAAGCATCCTATCAAAATTTTGAATCTATATTTCATCATACTTAAATTTGTTGATGTTTGGATTCATAATTCAAATTCCTCTTTCAATCAATCTCTTCAAATCTATTTGAACCCCACTTAACACTTCCAAGTTGTTGGATGTGTGTCAAAATTTCAAAATTCAAAATTCAAAAAAATCTATGGAGATAGAAACTGATGCAAGTTCATTTCTTATTGTAGATTCTTTTCAAGCAATACAATTCGGTTTACTATAGTAGCAGTTCTCAAATTTGTCTTCACTTTCCCCATGGTATGGATCTAGTAGATCCGACTTCCCTCATCTAGACCATACCCACTTGATCCGTGGATTTGAGGGGCCAAGATCACTTGTGAGGGCATTCCCCTCATAGCCAGAAGAAGGTGACCGCGTAGTCATCATCGATAGAGTTACCATTTGATTTGAATATCTCCTCATTGAAGAGGAAAGCTATGGAAGTACCATAGACATCAGTTATAGTTCCAACAAGATGGCTTAGTTCGGAGTTCATCCTAGTTGCTCATGTTGCCTGGTGGCTAGCACCCTACCATATGTACCCTCCAAGGGTAAGGCTCCCCTAGTTTCAGGGCTTGCCTCTCCCATATTTGAGTATGGGTCTAGCTCACACTCCTCTCATCTTACTCGTACCCAGCATAGGAACAAGAACTATATGGTCAAATGGTTCCACACTGATAGCTAGAGAGCTAGAGGTAGCAGCTAGATCAACCATGGATGAGTCTCCCATGATCACTTCACCACTGGTTATAGAAAACCAATTTCATCCTCTCTCAGGATCAGATAGAGAGGATGCCATGAGGATCCATTCATTGCCTCCTCCAGTGGTGCACTTGCAACTAGCAATTTTTAAGAGTAAGAGGTCGTGCACCAGCCTTCGCTCTATTCTATGCTTGGTAGGCTGAGCATATAAATGCTCAGAGTCTGGTCCCCAATTTGATCTTCAATCTGTTATCCCCCATAGTGTAGGGAGGTAGATCTGTCAGGAGAGGGCCCGTGAGGCCCATACATCACACATTATTAGTAGAGAGCGACGGAGGTTCAGCCGTCAGTCAACCTCTTCTCCTTTGGTTAATTTTTCAACTCAATACACTACCCGCACCAACCATACTAATAATATTCTTCTCACGAGGACTAACCACCATAAGAGGGCAGTTCCTATGCACAGAGAGACAGTGGTGTCTCCACCCAACCGTTCTACCCCACGTTCACCATCGCCAGTGTAGGTTTCAGAATCTCCCATTCCAGCTAAGGCCATGAAGCCCGCATTTGGGAAAAAATGTATCACATTGGTGATCTAGCTATGACCAAGGGATCCTACTCATACACCACCCATTGGGTAGCTCTCCTACTGACCTTAATGGTGGTGGTGTGGAAGGAGTGGTGACCCTAGAGCATTGATCATTCCTTCACCAACTCCACCCATAGCGATGAGATGGTGATAGTTATCATAGATATGATAGTAAAGCAGTAGAGGATCATCATAGGATTCTTACCCCTATTACAGCTAGTAGTAATCAGGAGTATCATTCTTCTAATGTGTACAGTGCATAGGATTGACTCCCCAGTGACAGGTGAGGTCTAGTGCCTCTTAGTGCATGATAGCGATCACACCGATCAGCCCAAGCTTTTGTACCTATTGAGTTAGATTGATCCTTAGATGAGATAGTTGCACACTATTTTATGGAGAAGAAAGAGATCTTAGGGTATGCCTGGTCCAATAAATAGAGAGTCAGCTTCAATCCCAATGAAGATGACTTGATGGGGGATTCTGAGTATGCATGGTACACCGAGGTTCTCTTCTTAGAGCAAAGGCCATGGAAGGTGATGAGGTTGATCAAGGAGACACTAAAGAATACCCATCACTTCACGTAGTTAAGGCAAGAAGATGAATGATTTATTAGCATATTGATAGGATGGCACAACAGTTACATGACTTATTAGCAATAATGTCAGTACTTCAGAAGCAAGCTCCTTTAGTTCATCCCATTATAGATGTCATGCATGTTTTAGACCTTAGATAAAGACTCTACCTTCATTGAGCAAGGTAGTACATTGTATAAGGAAGGTAGTGGATAGTACCTCCATACATGAAAAAGATCTGAAATCCATGGTTAAGTAACAGGTGAAGGAAGCTTTAGCTCAAGCCCAGGGAGGATCATTGATTCCAAAGGGTAGACCCTACCCAAAGGAATTCAATGCTATCCAGTATCCCAAAAGTTTCGTGCATCCTTCCTTTAAAAGCTTTGATGGCAGTGGGAACCCGAGGTAGCATATAGCTCACTTGGCCAGTTGTTGTAACGCAGGTGGCAGCGACGCTTTACTCTTTAGACTCTTTGTTAGTAGCCTAGCGGGTATCACTTTTGATTGGAATGCTGAACTTCCCAATGGTTCAGTAAAGAAATTTTATGTGTTAGAGCAACTCTTCATCAAGAGATTTGCTGGAGCTCAGCAAAGGGTTACTATAGGTGATCTCATTGTAGCCCAATAACACACTAGTGAGTCACTTGTTGATTATATTCGATGAACTCGAGTATGAAGTGTGAACCACATATCAATAGCATGCCATTGAGATTCTCTTGAAGAATATCCATGGCCCTCCTTCATGCTTAAGGGCTTCACCATAATACATTTGAGAAGTTAATCAACCAAAGACTAGTCTATAAGGAGAGGCCTTGCCTTTATCACCCAAGAAATCCAAAAAGGTTTATGAGAAGAAACCTGGAGCAGTAACAGTGGTTAACAAGGCAAAGTAACCATCTAAAGATCAGTCTAAGAGACCATGACCTCAACAGCCTCCACCTCCTTTGCCACCACCGAGGCAAACCAAACCTCCACTACCTCCATAAAGCAGCCATCGCCTCAACCATACCAATTAATAAGAAGGGCATGCATATCTACTACCGTGTATGGTCTTTAGATATGTTAAATAAACCTTATTATTTTAAGAGGGAGGTAATCATGAAAAGCTTTAAGAATCTCTTAAAGAAACCTTATTTTTAGCTACCCGAGCCTAGGAGACTGGAGGAAGTAGGCAAAAGTCATGATCCAAACTTTTGCCCTTACCACTGTATGTTAGTCCACATTTTGGAGGATTGCTTCACATTCAAGGATTGGCTTGAACACAGTTTCAAGACCAGTACTGTAGTTATCCCAAAGGACTATCTTGTGGAACAACCTTCTAATTCCATTAATGTAATCCTTAGGGATACAAGTGATCCTACCAAAACCAAAGAAGGTTGAGACATTTCTTTGTCTAAAACCTCTAGGAAAATAATTCAAAAGATCAAGAAGCTTTCCTTGCAGGTGCCTGAGTCAGCTCAAACCTCCAACACCAAGGAAGGTTTGCAATTTGCCAATGCTAACTCTAAGAAAGTGGGTGCTCAGCAGCAGCATCATGTGTCAGCCCAGGATAGCCCTTTAGCACAACCATAATGCCAGCCTCCAAACTTCCTTCCACACCGGTGACTTATCACTTTAGCTCTTCAATTTTTCTACTAATAGAACTCTTGTATCGCATAAGGGCATCAAATCCTTTACTCACTACTTGACTTCTACTTTGTACCAAATACTAAGAAATTAAATAATAAAGTTGATTTGAATTATATATGTGTCTCTTCTGATGAGTTATCTTATTCTATTCTTAACGATAACTCTTCAAGTCCAATTAACTATAACAATTCTAATCTTCCTCTTTCTAATATTCCTCTTTCTAATTCAGAAGTCATCCTTAGTAGTGACAATGTTCTACCTCTTAGGGCAGCACATCTTAAGGATAGATTGTTTCTATTAATGCTAGTGATCTCTCAGTGTTGTTGATCATTTCGATCAACACCAATACATATGGTGTTCATTGTCAGTCACACCACACTTATTGGGCGCCCTTTATTGACCTCATTTTTAGGATGAGCTCTCAACCCCTCTATCTTAGACATAGAACTTCTCTTATATTTTAAGAGTTCCTTAATCTTAAGACACATCTAGTGATTAGATGGATGCTCCAACCTAGCCCTAGAAGACTTAAAAGAGTTAGCCATAAGAATAAGTCATGCCTTAGGGGTGTTAGGAAAATTTTCCTACCCTTAGCTTAAACCATTCCTCACTTTCCTTCTTTCAAGTCAAACTCCAAATCAATTCTATTTGATTTTCTCCAAATTCAAATCAACTCCATATGATTGAACTCTATGATTGAAATCTATGAATGAAAATAAATGATCAAAATCCATCAAAAATTTCTAAGTCCAAATTTTGCCAAAGTCTTTAATCCATCCCTTAAGGACTTAACCAAAATCATGATTGAAACCTATTCAAACCTATTCAAACCTTTGAGACTTTCTCATGATCCATTTATATTATAATTTATATTTACATATATAAATGAAATATAAATTCAAATCAATCAAATTCAAAATTCCAATACAATTCATGAAAATTTTCTTAAGTCCCTTTAATTTTTCATTAAAAGACTTAGCCAAAATCAATCCTAAGCCTTGATCATACCTATTCAAATTCATGGGATTTTCTCAAAACTTATTTATATTCTCATTTATATTCTCATATATAAAAGAAATATAAAATTAAATCAATCCAATCAAAGGTAAAAATTAAATTTCAAATTTAAAATCCTTGAAATTCCCTGAAATCCTTTAAATTCCCTTTAAAGGACTTAACCTAAACTTTGATTAAACCTGTTCAAACCCTTAGGATGTAATTAACTATGGGGGCTTGCCCCTGTAGGGAACTTAACGATCTCAGTTTAAAATAAACATTGCTTTACTTTTCTATGTAAAATAGGGGATGAATCTCTAGTACATATGCAAACCCATCATCCTTATGACTTCTTATTGAGGTGATTGGTTCCATTAAAGGGTAGTGATTGCTATCGAGATAGTATTATACCTTGATGACATACCCATCACCTAATAAGACCATGATCGTGGCATCCTAAAAAAGATGAATTTCTATAAGGTCTCTTCTTTCTTTTCTCACCAATAGATTTGAAAGGTGACTCCCTATAAGAGATTTATTCACCACATACATTTGAAGACCCATCATGCCTTAGGAGTCCTTATTACATGATTAGATCTATTATATGGTGATCCCTCTATCTTTCCAGATAGTACATCATATCTCAAACTTGTACCTGATCACCTCAAAAGGCACCCCTATGATCTATGTGTCCCCCTGCCCCCCATACATCCAAAATAAACACTGTGGCCCTCCTTGTCAATTAAATCATCTCAACATCATCCTTTCTAGAGTTTACATGTCACTTGAAATGCCCTAGTATGGACAACCTTTTGGTGTGATTGAATCCTTTTAGCTTTATACAACTCGAGGTTTTAGCATGCCTGTAGGCATCTCTCCTCCAAACATTTGAGCTCTTCTAACCGTAACTTGGCGTTCTACTCTATTGTGATCTTTCTACCCACAACTATCCTTAGTGATGGGAGTTGTACTTCTAATGGTAGAACGGCTTCCAACCCATAAACTAAGGAGAAAGGAGTAGACTGAGTTTGAGTTCTATATGTGGAGCACTAGGCCCATAAGGCTTCAACTAACTTCTCACGCTACTGTTGCTTGTTGTTGTATAGTGTCTTCTTTAGTACATAGATGAGAGTTTTGTTGAATGCTTCTGCTATGCTATTTTCCCTTGGGTAGTTGATAGTAGAGTACCTCCAATCTATGCTGTGTCTCCGGGAAAATTTATTGATCTCAATGCTCTTGAATGCAGCACTATTATCAGATATAATTCATCGAGGCACTCCGAACATATATACGATATGATTCCTAAAAAAGTACAATGCATGCTAAGTTATGACCTCTCTGAGCATAATAACCTTTGCCCATTTGAAAAAGTAGTCAGTAGCAGCTATGATGAACTGATGACCCTTGGAAGAAGGAAGATCAAACAAACCCACGATGTCGGTACCCCAACACTCAAATGGCCATGAGGCCAATGTAGGATGTAGAGTGTTGGGTGGTTAGTGTAGGACTACACCGTGTGTTTGACATTGGTAGCATCGGTTAGTCGTATCCATGAAAATCTTTGATCATCGATGGCTAGTAGTATCCTAATCTCTTGATCTTGGCTTTCATCTTCGGACCAGATTAGTTGATGCCATATAATCCTGAGTGTACCTCAGTCATGATCTTACGGGCTTCGTGCTTGTCTAAATAATGTAACCACATATGATCAAAAGATTGTAGGTACAAGACACCATACACAATATTATAAGAAAGTGCTCTCTACTTCATCTGATGGGCTTGGGACTTCTCTTGAAGTAGTTTACCTTTATTTACGTAATCCGTGAATGGTTGCCTCTAATCTAACTCCTCGTCCTACTTGGCAATGGAAACCACCCCTTCAGGAGAGTACTTTTTGATGAGTTCAATATCAATAAGGGATAAGACTTGTCTATTTTGGACCTTTATTGAAATGGACTCATCCTCAATACATGCTAACTTCTTGGCAAGCTTGGCTAAAGCATACACTATAATGTTCTCCCCTCAAGGAATTTTATAAATTGTAACCTCTAAGATTTGGGCCAATAACTCCATGGTGTACTTATGGTAGTGATGGAGCTTGGGCTTTATAACCTTATAGGACCCAATGATTTGGTTGATTACTAGTTGAGAATCCTCGAAGATATTGATGTTTTAGAAGCTTAGAAAATGTAACCTGCATCAGCTAGAGCCTCATGTTGCTTCGTTGTTGGTGTAAGGATTGGACAGATGATATGAGAATCTCATCACATTATGGTCCAGAGTTAAGAGAACTATTCCTACCCCTGTCTTTCTTGTAATAGTAAATTATGGTTCTTCTCCTCTTTGAGAGGAAGCTGCACCATCAAAGTACATCTCCAAGTGGTGAATGCTAGTATCCCCTAAGTTCATGATTTATTTATCGGGGAGATCATCACTAAGTAGAGAGTCAGCAGGAAGTTGGTGTGCTACTAAGAAATCCATTAGCGCTTATCCTTTCACCACACGGAGGGGTACAAAGATAATGTCAAACTATGAGAGGATAATGGATCATCATGCCGACCTTCTGTATAATGTTGATCGTGTCATGAGATACTATAGTGGATTGATCTTAGATTAAGTTCATTTTAATGAAAAGTGTGTAGCTTTTGGAATGCAAAGATTAAAGCAATATTTCAATGGGTGGATAATTAGCCTCTAGGATTAGACGATGATAGATAAGAGTGTGTTTTTCTTCCCTTTGTCATTGACTTGGGCCAACAAAGCACCAAGGGAGTCGTCTAATGTAGCAATGTAAAGTATGAGGGTTTGCCCGGGATAGGGGCTACTAGAACTGATGGTGTCAACAGGTAATTCTTGATGTCTTCGAAGGCATGCTCACACTTATCATCCCAGTTGAACTTGTCATCCATTTTGAAAAGTGCTGAGAGTGGCTAACATCATCCCGATATGTGTGATATAAAGCATCTTAGATATGCCAACCACCCTTGGAATGATTTAAGTTGAGTTAATCTTTTAGGAGGTGGCATTTCTAACATCGCCTGGATCTTCTCTGGATGATTTCAATTCCTTAGTGTAGGACATCAAACCTAAGAAATTTCCTTAAAGCTACTCCGAATGCACATTTTAGGGGGTTCATTTTAAAGTTAAATTATCTTAACTATTCAAAAACAACTCTTAAGTTAAAGAGATGGTCTTCCTTTTCTTTGCTTTTGATGATGAGATCATCGACATAGCACTTGACTTGATGATGATTAAGTTCATCGAAGATTCGATTCATTGCCCGTTGGTATGTAGCATTGACTTTTTTAAGGCTGAAAGGCATGACCTTATAGCAAAAGATTCTGATCGAGCTTCTAAAAGTAGAGTTTCTTTCATCTTTAAGGGCCATCTTTATTTGGTTATATCCAGATAAGCCATCCATGAAATAGAATACTGCAAGAGATGAGGCAATGTCCACCATCAGCTCTGAGATTGGTAGTGGAAATTAATATTTTGGACATGCCTAAATCCCTAAAATCAACGCATATGTGAATTTGGCCATTCTTTTTCTTAACCGGGATAACATTGGCTAACCAAGTAGGGTATTTTTCTTCCCGGATGAAGCTAGCATAGATTAGTTTCTTAACTTTAGAAATGACATGTTGTTCTATGTTTAATCATATATGTCTAAGAGCTAATGTAGGCATCTCTTCATAACTCCATGCAAAGTAGTCCTTAAACTCATTCAATAACCTAACTAAGTCATTGGTTTTAATTTTATTCAAAAAAGAATTGATGTATATCAGGCATGGATCTTCTTCAGTTTCTATGTTGATTTTCTTTAGGTCGTTGATGGTTGACTTGATCTCTTCTCAACTCGGTGGTGCATCTATGACTTCAAAATCATCTGATCATCTCAAGTTTCTAAGCATAGCTCTCATATGAGTTAATGTGATTTGAAAAGAACCTATCGATTCCAAATGATTGATGACCAAGCAATCATCATCATTAACTGGACCCACAGTACCAAATCCTAGTCCCAATCTTAAATGAGAGTTTTTTGCATTTGTTTTTCCATATTCTTTCGAAGTAGTCTGACTTGTGCTTTGACCAAGTATGTGGGATTAACCCTTTCTTTAATAAATTATGAACACAAGGCAAGTACCAATTAAAAGGTAATTCTATTAAATCTTTATATGAATCATCCACAACTTCTGCATTAACTTCTTGACTTGAGGAAGATGCTCCCAGAAAGAACCTCTAAGTCTTCACACCCATGGATGACTTAGGAGCTTCCTTAACTACCAAACCCTCAGCTTTTTGAGAGGAAAGTGGGATTAAAGCTATGGTTCCCAATTGATGCCTAACTATTTCACATATAGACTTGGATACACTTATGCTTTGCTTTGGAGGCTGATCTTCGTCACTATCTAGCTCAGCTATCACCTCTAAGGCAATCTACTATTGAGAAGAGCTAGTTGGTGTGCTAACCATATAAGACTCATCCTATGAACTAGATTTTTAGTCTATATGGATAGTAGGTGTATACCTTTATAGCTGTGATATATCTTCTATTGGGTGGCCAATAATGAGGTTTTCCACTCCTGGCACTGCCTTTGAACTGGACTCTTCCTCTACTTGGTGGAGGTCAGGTCATCCTACCCATATGTTCGAATGGAGTAATGAACTGTGGGTGGAATCTAATATCAGGCTCCACTTCCTCCTCCAAGTCTATTTCCACTTGCCTTTATTTTCTTTTTCATTTTCTATTTTCTTTTCTTTTCTTTTTCTTTTTCTCTTTTTTTTTTTTTTTTCTTTTTTCTTTTTTTTTAACATTGGCCAAGTTCGCAAGATTAGACTTGTTGAACCCAAGCCAAATGAACAAAAACCCATTTGAACCTAAGCGAATTACAATTGAATTTATATATCAATCCCAAATCCATATATAAACTTAACTAAATCAAACTCAACACAAAATCAAGCCAACTAAACCCAATTGGTCTACTTGACCCAAAGTGGCCAATTTGACCTATTTGAGCCAAGTTTTAATTCTACCCAAATTGAATTGAACCAAGTCCATCAAAACCTCTCATCATGATTATTGATCACCCTAGGTTGATCAATTGTCATAAATTGAGTCAAACTAAGTCAACCCCTTAACCCATATGAACCCAAACTAGCTAAATTGCAAGCTAAGCAAAATACCTTGAAACTAATGATTCATGCTAAATCAAAATCAATATTTGAATATGACATGACCTTCAATTAAGTCAAACCAAACCTAATTGGCCCTCTTGACCCATGTTGACCCAAATTGACCTAAAAGACCAAATTGGGTCAAATCAAAATATAAACTAAATTGATTGCAACCAAGGACTCCAATTCATTCCAAATTGATTGTTGAAGTTGACCAAAGCCTTGATTGGACCCAATTGAACCCAATTGACTTACTTAGCCCAAATTGACCTAAAGGTTCAAGTTGGCCTAAATCAAACCAAATCCAAATTTATTGAAACCAAAGTCTTAAATTATCTTCAATTGGTCAACTTAACCTAAACCAAAACCCAACCCAAGCCAATTTGGCCAATTTGGTCAAATTGGTCAACTTAACCCATTTGACCCAAATGAATTCAATTGAGCCAAAATCAAATCTAAGCTAAACTAAACCAAACCATTTGAACCAAAACATCCCAAATGATCATATGAACTTGATCAACCCTTGATTGGACCCATTGACCAATTGGTCAACTTGACCCAACCTAACCCAATTTGACCTAAATGAGTCAAATTGAGCCAAACATAACCAAATCAACTACAATTAACTTGAAAATTACAACCTAATTTTGGCTCATTTCAAATCTGTCCAAATCAAATCCAATGCCAAATGATCATTATATCATTGGGTCAAGGGCATCACATGAGGCAAATCACCCGTGTATATGGTCATTTCCATTCCTTAGCCACTTGGTACTCTTCCAATGGTCCACTAGGCACCTAGGACACTACCCAACATGACCCAAGGGGTGGTTGGGTCAGCCATGACCCATGGGAGGTGAAATCACCTCACCCTCAACATTGGAGCATTTGAAACCCATAGGACAACCTTTATTCTTTCTTAGCAGCCACCTCCACACCTTCAACCAACCAAGTCGAGCCAACTAACCTCCTCTTTGCCACCCACAACTCCCTGAGATGGTCATACGACCACTAGAAGCCAAACTCATCCCACCATCCGATCAAGATGAAGGAGGTATACACGTCCTCATTTCCACTCAAATACATACAAAAATCATCCTTGAGAGGCCTAACTACCCAAGACAACCGGCTAGAGCCATTCCCTAAGCTCCCAAGCTCGTTCCTCGATCAAAAAATGCCATTCCCATCCATCCCAAAGTAGGACACTCCCATTTTTGACATAACTTCCCTATTTCTATAGCAAACTCAAATTAACTTTGCACGCACCTTCCCTAGGCCTCATAGAGCAAGAATGAATCATCTCCCAAGCTTTGCAAGCACCGGAGGTGGGACTTCAATCAAAGCCGAGCTCCAAATTGTTGGTTTGTGGCCTTCATGCGAATGTCGAGGAATTGACCCAATTGCTGCTCAACAAGGCTTCGTCTCCACTAGATGGAGCTTCCTCAATTTCATTTTTGAAGCATACCATCAAAATGAATCACATGCTTATATTTGATTGTCCTCTTTCCAATCATGTTAAATTTGGTATGTCATTTGAATTCATGCATCCATCTTTTCAAAATCAAGTAAAATAAAATGGATTTCCTTTATGTAAGCTTTCATGTGTTGATTTAATTTAATATATGTGTGGCTTTTATCACTAAAATCCAAATGTATTTTTCAAAATCTTATAAATGAATAATAATATGTGTTATGATGCTAGTTATAAATACATAAGAAATGCATGTGCTTATAGCTTGAGTGTATGAATGTTGAGTTCTCTTTCCCCTATTTATGTGTTAATTTATATAAGATTGAATGGTAATGGGTATATAGTCTAGACATCCGGGGAACACGAGGCTTTAGCTAGCCCCTAGCGTGTCATTTGATTGCCTCACTTCCCCGGTTTGTCACCCGGTTGAAATCAAAAAAGAAGAAATGTTGAATCTAAATTTATACATTGTTAAAAAAAAATTTAAAAAAATAAAAAAAAACCAAAAACCCTAAACCATAAACTAAAACCTAAACCCTAAACCTAAAACCCAAACCCTAAACCCTAAACCTTAAACCCTAAAAACCCTAAACCTACAACCCTAAACCTTAAACCCTAAAACCTACAACCCTAAACCTTAAACCCTAAACCCCAAATATTAAACCCTAAACCCTAAACCATACACCCTCAACCCTAAACCCTAAACCCTAAAACCTAAACTAAATAAAATATAAAAATAAAATAAATAAATAAAAACATAAACCTAAATAAAAGAACAAAATAAAATAAATAAAAACCTAAACTAAAACCTAAACCTAAACCTAAACCTAAACCTAAACCTAAAGTTAAACCTAAAAAAATTAAAAAAATAAAAAATAAAAATGAAACTAAAATAAAATAAATAAAAACTTAAACTAAATTAAAAAATAAAATAAACCTAAAAAGAAAAAAAGCCTAAATATAATAAAACTAAACAAATAAAAAAATAAAATAAACCTAAAAAATAAAACTAAATAAAACTAAATAAAAACCTAAACCTAAAAATAGATAAAAACTAAAACCTAAACCCTAAACTAAAAAAAAACTTAAACCTAAAATAAATAAAATAAAATAAACATAAAACTAAAATAAACTAAACTAAAATAAATAAAATCAATACCTAAAACTAAAATAAACTAAACCTAAACCCTAAAAAATAAAATAAAATAAACTAAATTAAACCTGAACCAAAATAAATAAATAAATACCTAAACTTATACATAAAATTTAAAAATAAAACCTAAACTTACAAAAAAAATAAAAATAAAACTAAATAAATAATTAAGGATAAACCTAAACATAAACCTAAAAAAATACTAAAATAAAAAACCTAAACTAAAATAAATAAACCAAAAATAAATATATTAAACTAAATAAAAACACCAAAATCAAAATAAAAATAGTATAAACTAATTTAAATAAAAAAATAAAGTAAATAAATTAAATAAACCTAAACCTATAGGTTTACTTAATTTAAAAACAAAAACCCTAAACCATAAAGCCTAAATCCTAAACCCTAAACCCTCAATCTTAAACCCTAACCCTAAAAAGTAATCCTACAACCCTAAAAACCTTTAAACCCTAAACCCTAAACCATAATTCCTAACCCAAACCCTAAACCCTAAACCCTAAACCCTAAAACCCTAAGGCCTAAAGCCTAAAGCTTAAAGCCTAAACCCTAAACTATCCCTAAACCCTAAGCTAACCCTAAACACTAAACACTTAACCCTAAACTCTAAAGCCTAAACACTAAATCCTAAATCCTAAACCGTCAACCCTAACCCTAAACCCTAAAATAGTAAACCTTAAAACCCTAAACCCTCAACCCTAAACTCTAAACCTTAAAAACCTAAACTAAATTAAACCTCAAAATAAATTAACTAAAAAAATGTAAACCTAAATAAGATAAATAATATATAATAAAATAAAAGAGTAAACTAAAACCTAAACCTAAACCTGAAAATAAAATAAACAAAAACATAAGCTAAACTAAAAAATAAAATGAACCTAAGTATAGAAAACCTAAACAAAGTAAAAAACTAAATGTAAAATAAAATAAATTAAACATAAAATAAAATAAAATAAAACCTAAACCTAAAAGTAAACTTAAAATAAAAGTTAAAATAAATAAAAAACCTAAACCTAAAATAAAAAATAAAATAAATAAAAAAATAAACTTAAACCTAAACTAAAATAAATGAAACCAAAATAAATAAACCTAAACCTAAGCTAAATAAAATAAAATAAACTAAAATAATATAAAAATAAAACCCAAAAAAATAAACCTAAAAAAAGTAAACCTAAACCTAAAAGTAAAATAAAACCTAAACCTAAACCTAAAATAAAATAAAACCTAAACCTAAAAAATAAAATAAAATAAAAATAAAACTGACTAAAAAATAAACCTAAACCTAAACATAAACCTAAGCCTAAAAAATAAACTAAAATAAAAAACCTAAACTAAAATAAATAAACGTAAATTAAATAAACTAAATAAACTTAAACCTACCGGTTTACTTAATTTAAAAAAAAAACCATAAACCCTGAACACTAAACCCTAAACCATAAACCTACAACCCTAAACCCTAAACCCTAAATCCTAAAACCCTAAACCCTAAACCCTAAAACCCTAAACCCTAAACCCTAACCCCTAAACACTAAACCTTTAACCTTAAACCCTAAACCCTAAACCCTCAACCCCAAACCCTAAATATAAACCTAAAGTAACTAAACAAATTAAAAAATAAACCTAAACCCTAAAACCTAATTAACCTAAACCTAAACCTAAACCCTAAGAATGGGAAAAAGTTTGATCGGCAGGAACATCACCGTCAACCAGGATCAGTCTAGATCTAGTGGTGGAGGCAAAGGTGGAGGCTGCACGCAGTGGTGGTGGGACCAAGGCCGGTGGATATGGAGGTGGTGGTCAGAGCAGTGGTGGTTATGGAGGCGGGAGGAGCGACGGAGGTTACAGCCATGGTGGTGGCAGAGAGAGAGAGAGATCGGGGATATGATGGTGGATCCCGCTACTCGAGAGGCCAGGATGGTTCTGATGGGAACTGGAGAAACGAAAGAATGGCCGATCCAAAATAAACATAAACCTAAACTTAAACAAACTAAACAAAAATAAATAAAACCTAAACCCTAAACACTAAAATGCTAAACCCTAAACACTAAACCCTAAACCCTAACCCTAACCCTAAACCCTAAACCCTAAAAACCTAAAAAGTTAAACCTAAACTAAATAAACCTAAAACTAAAATAAATAAATAAACCTAAACCTAAACCTAAATAAAATAAAAATAAAATAAAATAAAACCTAAACTAAACCTAAACTTAAAATAAAATAAAATAAAATAAAAAATAAAAACTAAACTAAAATAAAATAAATAAAAACTTAAACAAAATAAAAAATAAATAAACCTAAAATAAAATAAAATAAAATAAAATTAAAAAAAAACCTAAACCGAAAAAATAATCCTAAAAATAAAAAATAAAACCAAAATCCTAAACTAAAAAGGAACAAAAACCTAAAATAAACAAAATAAAATAAACATAAACCTAAACAAAATAAGCTAAATTAATAAATCTAAACCCTAAACCCTAAACCCTAAACCCTAAACCCTAAAACCTAAAACTTAAACTTAAACTAAATAAACCTAAAAATAAAATAAAACCAAACATAAATAAACTAAAATAAAATAAAACCTAACTAAAACCTAAACCTAAACCTACACCTACACCTAAAAAATAAAAGAAAATAAAAATAAAATTAAAATAAAAATAAAATACATGTTAAACTAAAACCTTAATATAATAAAACTAAAAATAAAATAAAAATAAAAAATAAAATAAAATAAAATAAAAAAACTAAATAAAACCTAAACCTAAAAAATAAATCTAAAATAAACCTAAAAATAAATAAAAAATAAACCTAAACCCTAAATTAAAAAAAAAAAAAACCTTAACCTAAAATGAACAAAATACAATAAACATAAACCAAAATTAAAATAAACAAAACTAAAATAAATAAACCTAAACCCTAAACCCTAAACCCTAAACCCTAGACACTAAAACCCTAAACCCTAAACCCTCAACCCTAAACACTAAACCCTAAACCCTAAACCCTAAACTCTAAACCATAAACCCCAAGCCCTAAACCCTAAACCCTAAACCCTAAACCAAAACCCTAAACCCTAAACCCTAAACCATAAACCATAAACCTTAAACCCTAAAAACCAAAAAACCTAAACCTAAACTAAATAAAACCTAAAAATAAAATAAATAAATAAAACCTAAACCTAAATAAAATAAAATAAAAACCCAAACAAAAACCTAACCCTAAACCTAAACCTAAAAAAAATAAAAAAAGTAAATTAAAATAAATAAATAAAACCTAAACTAAACTAAAAAAATAAAAACTTAAAATAAAACCTAAATAAAATAAAATCTAAACGTTAAATAAAAATAAAATAAATCTAAAATAAATAATATAAAAACTAAATGAAAACCTAAACCTAAACAATAAACCTAAAAGTAAAACCTAATCCCTAAACTAAAAAAACTTAAACCTAAAATAAAAATAAAATAAACCTAAACCTTGACTAAAATAAACTAAACTAAAATAAGTAAAACCTAAACCTAAACCTAAGATAAAATAAACCTAAACATAAACCTAAACTAAATAAAATAAATTATACAAAAAATAAACCTAAACCTAAACTAAAAAATGAAACCTAAAAATAAACAAAAAATAAAAACCTAAAACCTAAACCCAAAAAATAAAATAAAAACCTAAACCTAAACCTAAAATAAAAAAATATAATTGAAATCTAAAAAATAAATAAAAAATAAAATAAACTAAAAAATAAACATAAACCTAAACCTAAACCTAAAAAACCTAAACAAAAAAAATAATAAATACAAAATAAAAAAACTTAACTAAATAAAAATAAAAAATAAACCTAAATAAAAATATAAAATAAATTGAATAAACTAAATAAACTTAAACCTACCACTTTACTTAATTTTAAAAAAAAAATCTAAACTAAACCCTAAACCCTAAACACTAAATCCTAAACCTAAACCCTAAACCCTAAACCCTAAAACTAACCCTAAACCTACAACCCTAAAAAATGCTAACCCTAAACTAACCCTAAACCTTAAACCCTAAACCGTAAACCCTAAACCCTAAACCATAAACTAAAACCTAAACCTAAACCTAAAACTAAATAAACTAAAAACCTAAACCTAAATAAACTAAAATCAAAACCTAAACCTAAACCTAAACCTAAACCTAAATAAACTAAAATCAAAACCTAAACCTAAACCTAAACTAAATAAACCTAAACCAAAAATAAAAATAAAAACCTAAACATAAACCTAAACCTAAAAACTAAAAAAAACTTAATCCTAAACCTAAACCTAAACTTAAACCTAAACTAAACTAAATAAATAAAAATAAAATTACAAACCTAAACCTAAATAAATAAACTAAATAAAAAATAAAACTAAATTAAATTAATAAATTAAAAAAATACCTAAACTTAAACCTAAACTAAACTAAATAAACCAAAATAAACCTAAACCTAAAACCTAAATCTAAACCTAAACCTAAAATAAACCTAAACTTAAACCTAAACTAAACTAAAAAACTAAAAACTAAAAACCCTAAACTTAAAAAACCTAAACCTAAATAAAACCTAAACCTAAATTAAACTAAATAAACCTAAACTTAAACCTAAAAATAAACCTAAAACCTAAACCTAAACTAAATAAATATAATAAATTAATAAATAAATAATAAACCTAAACTTAAACCTAAACCTTAACCTTAACCTAAATAAACCTAAACCCAAAAATCTAAACCTAAACTAAGATAAACTAAACTAAAAACCCAAACCTAAATAATTAAAATAAAATCTAAACCTAAACCTAAACCTAAACCTAAACCTAAACAAAAACCTAAATATATAAATCTAAACCTAAACCTAAACTAAAATAAACCAAAAATAAAAAATAAAAATAAAAACTAAAATAAACTAATAAAATAAAACCTAAACCTAAACTTAAACCTAAAACTAAACCAAAAAACCTAAACCTAAATATAAACTAAAATAAACTAAACTAAATAAAATAAATAAAACCTAACCTAAACCTAAATAAATAAAACTAAAAACTAAACCTAAACCTAAATAATAAAACCTAAATGTAGACTAAATAAATAAAAATAAAAAATTAACCTAAACCTAAACTAAATAAAAATAAATAAACCTAAACTAAACCTAAAAACCTAAACCTAAACCTAAAAAGCCTAAACCTAACCCTAAATAAAACCTAAACCTAAACCTAAAACTAAACCCAATCCTAAACCTAAACCTAAACCTAAATAAACCTAAAACCTAAACCTAAATAAACCTTAACCTAAAATAAATAAATAAAAATAAAACTTAAACTAAATAAAATAAAAATAAACCTACAACCCTAAACCTAAACTAAAACCTAAACCCAAAAACCTAAGCCTAAACCTTAACTAAATAAAATAAACCTAAATAAATAAAACCTAAATAAAAAAACCTAAACTAAGTAAACCTAAACCTAAACCTAAACCCTAAAACCCTAAACCCTAAGCCTTAAACCTTAATCCTAATCCTAAACCTAAAACCTAAAACCTAAACCATAAACCTAAACTATAAACCCTAAACTAAACCCTAAACCTTAACTCCTAAACCATAAAACCCTAAACCTAAACCTAAACCCTAAACACTAAACCCTAAACCCTAAACCCTAAACCCTAAACCTATAACTCTAAACCTAGAACCCTAAACCCCAAAAACTAAACCCTAAGCCCAAAACCCTAAACCCTAAACCTTAAACCCTAAAAACTTGAAAGCCCTAAACATAAACTAAATAAAACTTAAAAATAAATTAATTAAGAAAACCTAGACCTAAATAAAATAAAAAAATAAAAACTTTAAATAAAACTTAAATCTAAACCTAATCCTAAACCTAAATAAATAAACTAAATAAAATAAGCAAAACTAAAATAAATAAATAAATATAATAAACTAAACCTAAACCTAAACCTAAACTTAAACTAAATAAACCTAAATAAACCTAAATAAAACCTAAACCTAAATCTAAAAAAATCTAAACCTAAAATAAACCTAAACCTAAACCTAAACTAAACTAAATAACTAAAAACTACAAAACCTAAACTTAAAAAACCTAAATCTAAACTAAACTAAATAAACCTAAACCTAAATATAAACCAAAAAATAAACCTAAAACCTAAACCTAAACTAAATAAATAAACTAAAAAATAAAAAAATAAAAAAATAAACCTAAACCTAAATCTAAACCTAAAACCTAAACCTATACCTAAATAAACCTAAACCTAAAGCTAAAACCTAAACCTAAAACTAACCTAAACCTAAACTAAAATAAACAAATAAAATAAACCTAAACCCAATAAAGTAAAACCTAAACTAAAATAAGCTAAACTAAAACCTAAACCTAAAAAAGTTAAAATAAACCTAAACCTAAACCTAAACCAAAACCTAAACCTAAACTAAAACCTAAATAAATAAGCCTAAACCTAAACCTAAACTAAAATAAATAAAATAAAACTAAAAAATAAAAATATAAGTAAAAACTAAAATAAATAAATAAAATAAAACCTAAACCTAAACCTAAACCTAAATAAATAAAACTGAAAACTAAACCTAAACCTAATCCTAAGCCTAAATCTAAACCTAAACCTAAACTAGATGAACTAAAAAATAAATAAAATAAACCTAAACTAAATAAAACCTAAACCTGAACAAAATAAAAATAAATAAACCTAAACTAAACCTAAAAAATGTAAACCAAAATAAAAACCTAAACCTAAACCTAAACTTAAATAAACCTAAAACCTAATCCTAAATAAACCTAAACCTAAACCTAAACCTAAAATAAATAAATGAAAATAAAACCTAAACTAAATAAAATAAAAATAAACCTAAACCCTAAACCTAAACTAATACCTAAACATTAAAACCTAAACCTAAACCTAAACTAAACTAAATAAACCTAAATAAATAAGCCTAAATAAAAAAACCTAAACTAAATAAATAAATAAAAACCTAAACTAAACTAAAAACCTAAACCAAAAAATTAAAACCTAAATGTAAAATAAAAATTAACTAAAACCTAAACCTAACCTAAATAATCTTAAACTAAAATAAACTAAAATAAACTATAAAAAAAATAAAACCTAAACCTAAAACTAAATAAATAAATAATAAAAACTAAAACCTAAACTAAACAAAATAAAACTAAACCTAAAATGAAAAACCTAAATAAAAATAAAACTAAATAAACTAAAAAATAAAACCTAAACCTAAACCTAAAATAAAATGAACCTAAACTAAACTAAAATAAATAAATAAACCTAAACTTAAATAAGCTAAAACTAAATAAACCTAAGCCTATACCTAAACCTAAAAATAGATACCTAAACCTAAACCTAAACTAATAGTAAAACCTAAACCTAAATAAACTAAAAGCCAAAATAAAATAAATAAAGCATTTATCCTCTAATTGGTGGATTGCTCCTTGGTTTTATTGATTTTCTATTTTCTCCTTCATGGTGATTTCTTGATCTATGGGGTTGGAGGAATTTTGCATTCCTTTGGCTGTTTTCTCACTTCATTTACTATTAGTGGTTGGGTGGTCCTCCTTGGTTTTGCTTCCTTAGTTATTTGTCTCGACTACCATTTCTTTTTTTTTTTTTTTTGATGATCTCTAGAGGGTTGTTATGCCTGTTGTTATTTTTCCACCTATTTTGGTCTCTATTTTGGCCTTTTGTTTTGGCTTTCCGATATTGGATCCTTTACTCGTTTGGTTGTTGAGTGGCGTTGTTGGTCTCAGATTTGATTACTTTGGTCTTTCAATACTTTTGGTTATTTCTCTAGTTTGTGTTGGATTCCTATTGGTTGGCTATTTTCTCTTTTGATTGGCATGAGGATAGCTGTGGTTTTTTCTTTCTGATTTGGTTATGGATTTTATTGCTTGGTGGCTTTTATCACTACCTATTGATTGATGGCATCCCTTTGATTGGATTTTTCGATGTTTAGATGGTCGGTTGTTGCTCTCCTTGCTTGAGCTTTGATGTCTATTTTTTATTGTTATTTTTATTTAGTTTTAGTCTCTTTCTATTCTATTATATTATCTATTACTATGCTTCTGAATCTTGTATCTTTGAATTCTTCCTTGTGGGTGGTGTTCACTAACCTTGATGTGTCTTCTGGTCGGCTACAGTGATGGTCTGCTATGGTTTTGGTTGGTTGTTGGTCATGCTATTAGCTTTTTCTTTATTTGCTAATGCGTAAAATCCTTTGGGCTACTTACTCTTGATGTTCACTTGTATCAGGTATGCTAGCTATGATGGCCCGATGTTATATCTTCTTTTGTTTGGTAGCATTGCATATGAGTGTAACACTTCTTAGGATGTTTGATGCTCATATGCATTTGCTTGAGATGATCTTAACTGAGCTGGCCTTTTCTTTCTCATCTCTCTAATTGATTTCTTTATCCTTATTCTTGTTAGCTATGACTATTGCCTTTCTAGTGTTTTGATTTCTTTACGTTGGAACTTTTGATGGAATGATCATTACCTCAACTCAATGTTGATGTGGATCATGCTATCTTGCCTCCCAAGAAGGGATCATGAGCCACTATTGATAAGTCTTTTGACTATATTTTTCTTATATTGTATAAGTCTTAATCTATGTCTTTTCCTCTTTTGCATTTTTAGCTGTTGCTTTTTCAATTTGTTTTTCTATTGTTCATAGATGGGGGTATAGCTCTTTAGGTTCCTTGTAGCTCTGAGAGTAGTAGAACTTTGAGCTTTAACCTTATTAAGAAAATTGTATCATTTTCTTTTATGGTAATAAAATTCTAACCTTTCCTTAAAATAAAAATAAAAAACCCTAAACCCTAACCCTAACCCTAACCTCAAAACCCTAAACCCTAAATCCTAAAACCCTAAACTAATCCACCTGACAGAACATTATTTTACCTATTAAGGAAATTGTATCCCTTATCTTTATGGTAATAAAATTCTAACCTTTCCTTAAAATAAAAATAAAACCCTAAACTAAACCATAAAACTAACCCCTAACCCTAACTCAAAACTAAACCCTAAACCCTAAAACCCTAAACATAAACCTTAATCCAAAATCTAAACCCTAACCTAAATAATAAACTAAACACTAAACTAATCAAACCCAAAACCCTGTTAACCTAAACAAAACCTTAAACCCTAAAGTTTAAAGACTAAACCATAAACCTAAACCTAAACCCTAAAACCTAAACCCTAAAACCTAAACCTAAAACTTAAAACTAACCCTAAACCTAAACCTAAACCCTAAACCTAAAATGCTAAACTCAAGCCCTAAACCCTAAACCCTTAACCCTAAACTATAAACCCTAAACCCTAAAGTAAAGTTTAAACCCTAAACCCTAAACTAAAACCTTTAACCTAAACCCTAAACCTAAACCTAAACCCTAAACCTAAACCCTAAACCCTAAACCATGAACACTAAACCTAAACCCTAAATCCTAAAAAACCTAAACCTAAATAAATAAAACCTAAATTAAAACCTAAACTTAAACCTAAACCTAAATTAAAACAAAAAAAATAAATAAATAAAACCTAAACTAAACTAAAAATACTAAAAATAAGTCTAAATAAAATAAATACTAAATATAAAATGAAAATAAAATAAAACTAAAATAAATTAAAAAATTAAAAACTAAATAAAAACCTAAAAAATAAACCTAAAAATAAATAAAAAATATAACCTTAACCCAAAATTAAGAAAAACTAAACCTAAAATAAACAAAATAAAATAAACGTAAACCTAAATGAAAATAAACAAAACTAAAATAAATAAAACTTAAATCCTAAACTTTAAACCATAAACTTACAACCCTAAACTCTAAACTTTAAACCATAAAACCCTAAACCCTAAACCCTAAACCCTGAACCAAAAAGCCCTAAACCTAAACCCAAAACTCCAAATCCTAAACCCTAAAACCTATAACCCTAGACCCAAAACCCAAAACCTGAAACCCAAAACCCTAAACCCAAAACCCAAAACCCTGAACGCTAAACCCTAAAAACCAAAAAGCCAAAACCTAAACTAAAAAAAACTTAAAAATTAAATAAATAAATAAAAATTAAACTGAAATAAAATAAAATAAATAAAAATAAATAAAAACCTAAAACTAAACCTAAACCTAAAACTAAAACTAAAATAAATAAATAAAAAATAAAAACTAAACTAAAGTAAAATAAATAAAATCCTAAACTAAACCAAAAAATAAAATAAACCAAAAAATAATACCTAAACGTAAAATAAAAATAAAATCAACCTAAATGAATTAAAATAAAACTAAGTAAAACCTAAACTAAATAAACCTAAAATAAAACCTAAAATAAATAAAAAATAAAACCTAAACCCTAAACTAAAAAATAAAACCTAAACCTAAAAATAAAAAATATACCTAAACCTAAACTAAAACAAACTAAATTAAAATAAAAACCTAATCCTAAACCTAAAAAATAAACTAAACCTAAACCTAAAATGTAAACTAAATAAAATAAAATAAATTAAAAAATAAACCAAACATAAACTAAAACTAAAACATAAAATAAACCTAAAATAAAACCTAAACCTAACCTAAAAAAAAAAAGTGAAATAAAACCTAAACCTAAACCTAAAAAATTAAAATTAAATAATAATAAATTAAAAATACATATAAACCTAAAATTAAACCTAAAAAATAACCTAAATAAAAAGCTAAACAAATTTAAAACATAAAATAAATAAACTAAACTAAAAATAAAAATAAAAAAATAAAACCTATATAAAATATAAAATAAACTAAATAAACTAAATAAACCTAAACTATAATTTTAATTTTTTAAAAAACCCTAAACCCTAAACCCTAAAACCTAAACACTAAATCCTAAACCCTAAACAAAACCCTAAACTAAAAAACTAACTAAACAAACCCTAAAACTCTTAAACCTAAACCCTAAACCTAAACTAAACTAAACTTAAACCTAAACCTAAATCAAAACCTTAAACCCTAAACCTAATCTAAACCTAATCAAAATAACCTAAACAAAAAACTAAACTAACCCATCTAAACTCCACTAACTAAACTAAACTTAAACTCCCTAAACTAACCTAAACCTAAACTTAAACCCTAAACCTACCTCCTAAACCCTAACCTAAAACTTAACCCTAAATAATAAACCATAATCCCTAAAGCCCAAAACCTACAACCCTAGACCATAAACCCTAAACCCCTAAACCTAAACCCTAAACCCTAAACCATAAACCCTAAATTCTAAACCCTAAACCTTAAACCCTAAAAGTCTAAAAACCTAAACCAAAATTGAATAAAACCTAAAAACATAAACCTAAACTAGATCAAACCTAAAAATAAAATAAATAAATAAAATTTAAACCTAAATAAACTAAAAAAAAAACCTAAACTAAAACCTAAACTAAACCTAAATAAAATAAATAAAATAAAAATAAAATAAATAAATAAACCTAAACTAAACTAAAAATAAAATAAACCTAAAATAAAAAACTAAATATAATAAAAAAATATATAAACCTAAAATAAATAAAATAAAATAAATAAATACTTAAACCTTAATAAACCTAAAATTAAATAAAAATAAAACCTAAACCCTAAAAAAAAAAACCTAAATCTAAAATAAAATAAAATAAACCTAAACTAAAATAAATAAAATCTAAACCTTAATCTTAAACCCTAAATGCTAAAACACTAAACCTAAACACTAAACATAAACCCTAAACCTAAGCCTAAACCCTAAACCCTAAAACTAAACTAAACCTAAACCCTAAACCCCTTAACCCTAAACCCTAAACCCTAAATGTAAAAAACCCTAAACCTTAAACCTAAACTAACCTAAACCTAAACCTTAAACCCTAACCTAAAGTTTAAACAGAAACCTAAACCCACCCAACCCTAAACCCTTAGCCTAATCCCCAAAACCTCTAAACTCTAAAGCCTAAATCAAAACTTAAAACTAAACCCTAAACCTAAACCTTAAACCATAACCCTAAACTTAAACTATAAACTCTAAACTAAACCCTATACCAAACCCTAAACCCTAAACCCTAAAAACCAAAAAACTAAACCTAAACTAAATAAAACCTAAAAATAAAAAAAATTACCATAAAATAAAAAAATAAAATAAAATAAAAACCTAAATTAGACTAACATAAATAAAAAACCTAAACCTTAAAATAAGAAAATAAAAAAATAAAAATCAACTAAAATAAATATATAAAAACCTAAACTAAGCTAAAAAATAAACTATACTAAAGAATAAAAAAATAAAATAAAAACTAAATGTAAAATAAAAATAAAATAAACCTAAAATAAAATATAAAAAAAATTAAATAAAAACATAAACCTAAAAAATATAAAATAAAACCAAAATACTAAATTAAAAAAAACTAAACCTAAAATAAAAATAAAATAAACCTAAACCTAAACTAAATTAAACTAAACTAAAATAAATAAAACCTAATCCTAAACCTAAAATAAAAAAAAACCTAACCCTAAACTTAACTAAATAAAATAAAATAAAATAAACTAAAAATAAACATAAACCTAAACTAAAAAATAAAATCAAAAAATAAACCTAAACAAACATAAAATAATAAAATAGAAACTTAAACCTAAACATAAAAATAAAACAAAAACCTAAAAAGTAAATATAATGCTCAAATAAAAAAAAACTTAAATATAAACCTAAACCTCAAAAAGAAATTAAAATAAAAAACCAAAACTAAAATAAATACATCTAAAATATAAAATAAACTAAAATAAATAAAAAATATACTAAATATACTAAATAAACCTAAACCTACCTATTTACTTAATTTTAAGATAAAAAAAAAACCTTAAACCCTAAACCTTAAACCTACAACCCTAAACCCTAAACCCTAAACCCTAAACCTTAAAACCCTAAACATTAAATCCTAAGCCCTATAACCTAAACCCTAAAACCTACAACCTACAACCCTAAATCCTAAACCCCAAACCCCAAAATTGAAACCTAAACCTAAACCAAAACCAAAACCTAAAAAATAAATTAAAATAAAAAACCTAAACTAAATTAAATAAACTAAAAATAAATAAATAAAACTAAATAAAAATTAAAAATATACATAAATAAAATAAACTAAAATAATTAAAAATAAACTAAATAAACCTCAACCTATCGATTTACTTAATTATAAAATAGTTTAAAATAATAAAATAAACTAAAATAAATAAAAATTAAACTAAATAATCTTATACCTTCCTGTTTACTTAATTATAAAAAAAACCTTAAACCTTAAATACAAAACCCTAGACCCTAAACCCTAAACCTAAATCCTAAACCCTAAAAGCATATACCCTAAAACCCTAAACCCTAAACTCTAAACCCTAAACCCTAAAACCTAAAAGCATATACCCAAAAACCCTAAATCCTAAACCCTAAACCCTAAACCCTAACACTAAACCTAAAACCCAAACCCTAAACCAAAACATAAAGTAACTAAGTAAATTTAAAAGTAAACTTAAACCATAAAACATAATAAACCAAAACCTAAACATAAACCCTAAGAATGGGCAGAACCTTGACAATAAGAACATCACCATCAACCAGGCTAAATTCAAATCTAGCGGTGGAGGTCATGGTTATCGCATCGGTGGGGCTCAAGTCAGGGACATGGATGTGGTGGTGAGCAATGGTGGTTATCGAGTAAGCGATGGAGGTTACAACCATGGTGGTGGCAGAGGAAGAAATCAAAGATATTATGGTGGATCTCGTTACTCGGGAAGCTGGGGTGGTTCCAATGTGAACTTTAAAATTTGAAGAAAAGGTCATCCGATCTGTTGCTTATGGAATTGTGTCTTTACAGTAGAGACAGTTCTAGTTATCTATGGTTTTTGATTTTCTATGCACTCATTTTGATCTATGTCGTCACCAATCTTAGAAAACTTGGTCGATGAAATTGAAAAGAAGAAATGTTGAATATTTATTCTATTAAAAAAAATAAAACCTAAACCTTAAACTAAAACCTTAACCGTAATCCTAAAACCTAAACCCTAAACCCTAAACCTTAAAAACCCTAAACTCTAAACCCCAATCTCTAAACCATAAAATACAAAACCATAAAACCTAAATGCTAAAACCTAAACCCTAAACCCTAAACCCTAAACCTAAACCATAAAACACTGAACCATAAACACAAAATACCAAAACCTAAACCCTAAACTCAAAACACTAAACCCTAAACCCTAAATGCTAAACTTTAAACCCCAAACCATAAACCCTAAACCCTAAACCCTAAACCCTAAAAAGCTAAATACCTAAACCTAAACCTAAAATGAAAAAAAAAAATAAAAATAAAAACTAAATTAAAATAAAATAAATAAAAAACCTAATCTAAAGTAAAAATTAAAAAACCTAAATTAAATAAAATTAAACCTAAAATAAAATAAACCTAAACTAAAATAAAATAAAAACTAAATAAAATCTAAATAAAAGTGAAAATAAAATTAACCTATAGAAACTAAAAAATAAAATAAACTAAAATAAATAAAATAAACTAAATTAAACTAAACCTTAGTTTGCATAATTTAAAAAAATAAAATGATAAAATTAAAAATAAAACCCTAACCCTAAACCCTAAACTAACCCTAAACCAAACACTAAACACTAAACCTAAACCCTAAAACCTAAAACCCTAAACCCTAAACCCTAAACCCTAAAACCATAAATCCTAAACACTAAAACCTAAACCCTAAACCATAAACTAGAAAAACTAAAACCCTAAACCCTAAACCCTAAACCCCAAACCCTAAACACTAAACCTCAAAAAACTCACCCATCCTCTCTCTCCTCACCCACTTGGCTCTCTCTAGCGATTTCATGTTCCTTCTCATTTTTCTTACGATTTGGCCGCCTCTCAGCCCTTCCCGATCAGATTTTTAGGTTTTTTGCTCTTGGTTTGGCCACTTATGTGAGTTTACCTTGACCTCCAATGGCAGATGCACCGTCTTCCTCACCACCAAGCTCTTCAAACTTGGAGACGTCGGCTATGGCTCCCAATTTACAAGGTATTATGGACCTGACTCAATCCGTTACTGTGCCTACTATTAAATCCTTCAAAGATGCACTATCTGGTAAGAACACTTACTCTAATACTTCGGTCAACTTAATTTCTACTTCTTTTCATGGAATGCTGGCTGTAATGTGCTCTGATCTTGATGTGGAAAAATTGGCGAAGCTATTTGAGTCTTCATTAGTGGGTAAATTTTCATTATGTCGCCTGACTCTTGATAATATTCATTCCTTCTTTCATAGTCTAAAGCTCTCGGGTGTTTTCACTATAGGATTGATTGATCCTAGGCAGATCCTTATTCAGCTATCGAATGGTTTGGACTACTCTAGAGTCTTTACTTGTCGCTCCTATTTTGTGTACAATTGTCAAATGAGGCTCTTGAAATGGTCACCTCTCTTTGATGTCAAAGAGGAATCCCCTATTGTTCCTTTATGGCCTTTCCAAACATGAGGATACATTTTGTTACCCATCAAGTCCTATTTATGGTTGGGGCTCTTTTGGTAGGCCCTTCAAATCGACCAAACCACCGGAGATCACCCATCACGATCTTGGTTGAGATTGATATTAAAAAAAGTTTCCTAAATAAGTTTGGATTGGTTCAAAAAAATTTGGGTATAATCAGAAAGTGGAATTTGAAAATTTCCCTATTTTTTGCACACAGTAAGATCCATGGTCATGATCACTCTGAATGCTTTGTGTTACACCCTAATCTTAAAAAGAATAAATTGTCAGATCCTAAACCCTCTCTAGGAAATGAAAAAACTAATAAGTTCACTTATGTGCCTAAAGCTACTCAAAATGGAACTCACCCTCCTACCCCTACTCCTTTACTATCTACTAATTTGCCTATTGGAGAACAATCTGAGCTTGGTAAAAATAATGATATTGAGGTTGGTGAGGAAACTAATGATAACTTATTTAACATTACTTCTACTTGTAATAATTTGGCATCACAAGAAAATCCCTTGACTCATATGAACCATCATGGTGATTTGAATGGAAATCTCAAGTTGGATCAAAATCTCAAACCGATGAATTGTTCAAAAATGTTGATACTTTGGTGACCAAAATCAATAATCATCATGGAAATGAGAATTAAATTTGTGCTATTAATGGTGTCACAACCTCACTTTCTGTTACCATTCAGAGTGATATCCATGCTAATCCAATTCCTCAACCTAACTCTGATACTAAAGAAGGAGAAATCACCATTAGGAATGCTTTGGCAGATACTGCTCCTATTCTAAATATCACCAACCACTCCCTTTCTGATGGAGATACATTAGACATAGATAGCCTTTTCAAACTATTATTAAAAAAAATCCATTAAAGCTAGAATGCTCACTAATAGCTCCACTAGAACTCTCAATCTTCTCTAACTTACCACAAATAATTGCCTCATGCTCTCTTTTTCTTCTCCTTCCATTTTTCTCTCTTTTCTTTTCTTTCCACCTTATTATGATCAATTTTCTTATTTGGAATGTTGGGTATTGGGACTCTCAGTCCCCAATCATGTTAGAGCCTTTATCGCACTCATAACATAACCTTTGTTGTTATTGAGCCTTTCATTCACTCTTCTAAGATCACACATATTGCTAGAATGCTTGGCTTTCAAAACTTCTTTTATAATATTAGTAATAAAATTTGGTGTTTTTGGAATAATTTAATCAACATTTCTATCCTTGATGATCTCGAACAATTAGTTAATGTTCAAATCTCATTGGGTGAATTTTTTGCTCTTGGTTCCTTTATCTATGCTTCTTGTAATAGAGCTGGTAGGAACATCCTTTGGGATCACTTAAGAACCTTCGCCTCCTCGGTTAACAAACCCTGGTTGGTTGGGGGTGACTTCAACACTATTATCGCTTCTTCAGAAAAGAGGGGAGGCTGCTCTCCTAGCATCCATTCCATGGAAGACTTCTATAATATGATCCTTGATTGCAACTTGATTGATATTGATTTTTCTGGCTCCACCTATACGTGGCATAACTCTAGACTTTGGCAACGACTTGATAGGACCCTCTTTAATTCCCTTTGGATCAATCAATGGCCCTCACTGCGAGCATTTGAGCGAACTTTGACCATGCTCCTCTTTGATCTCTATCAAAACCTCTTCCAAATCTTTCCTCCCCTTCTCCTTTAGATTCCAAAATATGTTGACCCAACATTGTGATTTCATTAATGTTGTTTCCACTAATTGGATGACCCCTATTCACCCGGACAATTCCATTAAAGGTATGATTCAATTTTTGCTTAAGCTCAAAAGACTTAAACAAAATCTAAATTGGTGGAACAAGCAACATTTTAAAAATCTTTTTTCCAATCTCAAAATTATGGAGCAATTAGTTTGCTCCCTTGAAGCTTAACTGATCCTAGTAAGCTTGATGAGTTGAACACTGCTAAAGATAACTTGATCAATTATCAGAATATGGAGGAAACCTACTGGCATCAAAAGACCGCTAGCAAACATATTGCTGATGGTGATAGAAATACAAGGTATTTCCATGCTCTTTTCAGCAAAAGGAAAGCCTTAAACTCTATTCAAAAAATCAAAAATATTAACGGTAGCTGGATCACTAATAAGAATGAAATTAAAAATAGAGCTATATCCGACAATATCCTTCTTTCCCAAGAGTTGGTTCATGACATTGATGTTCCTACTAGAGGTGGCAACATCCTCCTCAAACTGGATATCTCTAAATCCTTTGATAACCTCTCGTGGGATTTCCTCTTTCAAATCTTACATTTATTTGGGTTTTCTGATAATTTTATCCACCTTATCAAAAAATATATTACCAATGTTTGGTTCTTTGTTATCATGAATGGTGAGTCCCTCAATTTCTTTACTTCAAGGCATGGCTTGAGACAAGGAGACCCCCTATCACCCTCTCTTTTTATTCTTATTGTTGAATATCTTTTGAGGAGCCTGAATGATCTTTTCAATAAAAATCCTACCATGTTATTTAAAACTCATGGTGGTATCCCTATTTCTCATCTCAGTTTTGCTGATAATTTTATAATCTTTTGCAATGCCTCTACTCAGCACATTAAAGCTATTAAGAACCTTTTAAATGAATTTGGCAAAGAAAGTGGCCTCTTTCTCAATGATGGAAAATGTTGTTTCATTCCTTTTGCCAAAATCCCTACCAATAGGCTCAACCAAATCTCCAGAATTACTAATTTTCAGCTTCATCTACTTCCTATTAATTATCTCGGGGCTCCGCTTTTTAAAGGTCCAAAAAAACCTCATCTTTTTTATGATCTTATCAAGAAAATCTCCAATAAAAATTCTATTTGAGAATTTCATTTACTCTCTTTCGGTGGTAGGCTCACCTTGATTAAGAGAACTCTTAATTCCATGCCTTTATATCTCATCCAAACCATTGTGATGACCATTTCTATCATTAACAGAATTGAACGTCTATTTAAGAAATTTTTCTGGGGCCCTAATAACTCCTCTAAAAGAATGCACTGGACCTCTTGGGTTCAAAGTTGTGGCACTCTCGCCAAAGATGGTCTTGGTTGTAAGCCAATCAAAGAAGCTATCACTGCCTTTTCCTATAAACTCAAGTGGAATTTTAGGAGTAACAATAGTCTTTGGGCTAATTACATGACCTAAATATTGTCGTGGTAAGCACCCCTCATTTGTCCCTATAAAGTGGGAGACTCTCCTGTTTGGAAAAGACTTTGTTCCGTCAAATGGGATGCCAAATCCTTAATTTTTTCGGGGATTAACTATGGTTCGTCATTCTTTTGGCAAGATAATTGGAGTGTAGGTGGGTCCATTGATGACTTACTCTCCACCCATTCCAATGTTGCTATTAAAGTGAAATCTTTCTGGCAGAATAATATGTGGAACAACAGTAAGCTTATTAATTATATTCCTTCTTTTCTCATAAACAAACTCACTACTATTCCTATCATTCCTGTTAATCAAGATCAGATCCTTTTTAAGCTCTCACATAATAGTGATTTCAATTTTAAAAATGTTTAGCTTCACATTAAAGAAACTCATGTTTCTTCCAATGTGTTTCTCCAACTTTGGAATATCACTATCCCTACTTCTTATTCTATTCTTACTTGGTATATTTTGAAAAATTTCATCCCTGTTGACTCCTTGTTGTGGGATAAAGGTTTTCAATTACCTTCAAAATGCCAATGCTGCTTTCACATTGAGAATGTGAACCATGTCTTTGTTAACGGGGCCATTGCTTCTAAACTCTGGATTTGGTATGATGATCTCTTTAACATAGTCATTTTCAATGGCTCCTTAACTTTATATCAACTTCTTGAAGTTTATTTTGACAACACTATTAAAGGTCACATTAAGGTCATAACTGCTACCACTATTACTGGTAAGATGTTGCTTGGTTGTTAGAGGGAGATATATTACTTAATGCTCTATTTTTTGCTCTATTTATTGATAAACAGGGACATCTAGAATTATATTGTAGGTTACTTGCCTCAATGCCTATCTGCTATACTTAGATAACTTTATGATCATTTGCCCCGCAGATCGCTTTTGGGGTTGGTTTAATGTATTTGTTGAATGTATTTCAAACCTTTGCTTTGCCTAATTTGAATGGGTGGTCTTATAGCCAACTTGATATAATTTTCTACCTGGGTGTTGGCTGATCTGGATCATTGCATCTTATGTTCATTATGCTGCTACTGGGGTTGTCCATGATGTTTAGCAGAGTGCTTTTGGAGTTGTTTTGTTGATTGTTTTGTCTAACCTCATATCCCCAACGCAAGAGTGTAACAATTTCCTATTTATTTCTTCTATCTCTTTGCAGGATTGGACTTCCCTCATGGCTTATCCAGTTACCTCTACTGAGGATGTGGGCTTTGTTACAAGTCTGATCATCTTTATCTGGATGGTTATTTATGTTCACTCCCTTTTGAACTCATTTTGCTATTATTTTAATCTCTGATTTTTTATGGTGTTCTATTTGTTGGGTGTATTATTTGCATTATTGTTTCCACTGTTGGCCTCTGGTTTTGTGGGTCATTCATCCAGCAGGTTGTCTTTGTGGTTGTTGGCTATTTCTTACCTTTCGATTTTCTAGTTCTTTGTGCTATTAACATCTGGGATGCTACTAACTTCACCAACTATTTTTTCCATCGTTCAATCTTGGTTTTTCTCACGCTATCCGGAATTACCATATGCATTTCACTTTGAATGGTTGGTCTTATGGCCAACTTGCTATTATTTTCTTTCTTGGTTGTTAGCTATTATGGATCATTGAGTCTTATGTCCAGCATGCTGCTACTGGGAATGTTTATCATGTTCTGTAGGGTGTTTTTGGAGTTGTCTTGCTGATTGTTTTGGCAAACCTCATATACCCAACCCCTAGAGAGAGAAACCGGTTGAATTTTATTATTCTGTATTTGGACTTCCTTAATGGCTTATCTTTCCTTTCACCGGATGTGGGTTTAGCTACTACCCTGATCATCTTTATCTGGAAGGTTTGGATATTAGCATATGCTCACTGAATGGGTGGACTTTTGGCCGCCTTGTTGGTAATTACCGATTGTTGAACCGGATTAATTCTCAAAAGTCGCTGGGTTTTGGTTTCTTTGTTCAAACCTCTTTTGATGTTGTTGACCGCTTGGTGGTTTTGCTTTAAATCCTTAGTAGTGTATTTTATGTAGATCATCAATTCGGACTACTTTACCGCTACTATTTTTTCCATCTTGTTTCGCTTAAACTTGTATCTATTGCATTATTGATTATGGTTTTATTGCCTTTGCTTTTTTTTTGTTATCTTCGTTGTTTGTTGCCTTAGATATTTGCTATCTTGGTTTTTCAAGATTCCAATGTTGGCTCTATCTTTGTTGGTTGTAGGACTTTAGGGTCATATGTTCAGCAAGTTGTTTCTGACATTGCTATTCTGATTATCTTTGATGATTGCTGTCTGGGCTGCTGCTTCTCAGATCCTTGTGTTTATGGTCTACCTATTTGGTTACTAACTATTGCAATGTCTATTCTGAATGAGAGCTTTTATGGCCTAACTTTTTTCTGCCTTTGCTTGTTGACTTGGTTCTCTGTTGTCTTGTTTTATCTGGAATCTGATGTTGACTCTTATTTGAATCACCTTTTTGATTTTTCTTCCGGTGGGTTCCATTATTGCATTAACTATTTTGCTATTGGAGTTGGATTGCTTATTGCCCTTGCTGTTGTATTTGGGCGATCTACCTTATCCCGCTATTTCTTTTCCCATCTTGGTTCGCCAGTTTTGTGCATCATTGTGATTAATCATCTATTCATTTGGTATGCAATCGCTCATTCTAAATGGGTGGTACTATGGGCACTGCCGCTTTTGTCGCCTTTTATATTATCTTGGTTGTTTGTTGATCCGATTATCCAATTTTCTCACCATCGCTTGGGTCAGTTTGACTAGCTTTATTTGGTGCTATTGGGGATGCCTATTCCTGTGTTGGGTTATCGCCTTCCTTTATAATTGCTTTTGTCACTACTGTTATGCATATTTATATGGGGGTTGTTCACATCTGCATTCATTATTATGATTGGATTCATTTTCAGGATTCCATTGTTGGCTCTATCTTTGTTGGTTGTAGGACTTTAGGGTCCTATGTTTAGCAACTTTGACATTGTTGCTCGATTATCTTCGATGATTCTCAGCCGCCGCTTCGATCCTGTTTATGGTATACCTATTTGGTTACTAACTATTGCAATGTCTACACTGAATGAGAGTTTTTATGGCCAACTAGCTGTCTTTTGTTGTCTTGGCTATTTGTTGTCTTGGTTATCTGCTATCTTATTTTATCTAGATTCCAATGCTGACTCTCATTTGAACCCCTTTTTTGATTTTTCTTCTGGTGGGTTCCATTGTTGCATTAATTGTTTTGCTATTGGGGTGGGATTGCTGATTGCCCTTTTGTGTCTGGGCGGATCTACCTCGCTTTCTTTTCCCATCTTGGTTCGCTAGTTTGTGCAAATCATTATGATTAAGCATCTATCCACTTGGTATGCAATCTATTCTCGAATGGGTGGTACTTATGTTTTCCTTTGTGCCTTGCTATCTTGGTTGTTTGTTGATCTGGATTATCCGATTTTCTGTCCAGCATGCTGCTACTGGGGTTGTAGTTCTAATTGTCTTTATTTGGTGTTGTTTTTGGTGGGATGCAGTCTATTTTCTATGTTGGGTTATGCTGCCTTCTTTTACAATTGCTTTTTGCCAACTACTATTATGAATATTAATAAGGGGGTTGTTCACATCTGCTTTCATTATTATGATTGGGTTCATTTTCTGGACTATGCTTGAAAGCTGTACTCCTAGCCAGAAAGATTCATATATATATATATATATCATATGTTTGGGATGGTGTTATTTATAGGCACATTGACTTGAGCGAATTTCGAGTGAATTCTTCTACTTCTTGTGGTGGGTTTTAGGCTTATTTTACCTCTTGGCTATGATTTTTCATGAGGTTCCGCAAAGATGGCTCATTCTCATATGGATAAGTATTCTCATGTCATGGTGACTATATTGATGATAATTTTCGCATGGGATCCCTTATCTTACCGCTTTGCAATTTCCTCTCTATTTTATCTATGGTTTTGTTTAGTTTTGCGTAACAAAGCCCATAAGACTTTGTCGCTATCTTCTCACTGTGTTTGTTGGCTATGATGGTCGTGATGATTTCACCCCTTTTGGCTTGGTAGTAGCTCTTGTGATGTAACCCTTCAACCATGGATATTTGCATCCGCCTAACTGTGATGGAGCTGAGCCTTCTCTATCACATTTTTTACTATCATTCTCGATTATGCCGCTTATCATTTTGTCTCAGATACCTTAACTTCTAACTTCTTTTGTCCACATTTTTGTTTCTTTCTCTTGTCCTCTTGTAGGTTTGCTCGAGTCTCTTGCATTCCACATCCTCAGCACCGCCCTAATCTTCCATTGGCTTATTATGTTAACCAATTTGTATCGTTTGATTGCTTTCTTGTTTTCTTTTGCTTTTGGATGTACTTAGATAAGGGATTTACTCCCTAGGCTTATTGTAGCTCTTTGAGCAATAGTTCTGGAGTTTATCTCCTTTAAGGACCTTGTAACCCTCTTTTTGTGGCAATAAAATTCCCTTACATGGGGTTTCCCAAAAAAAAATCCTAAACACTAAACCCTAAACAGTAAACCCTAAACCCTAAACACAAAAACCTAAAAATCTAAACCTAAACTAAATAAAACCTAAAAGTAAAATAAAAAAATAAATAACCTAAAGCTAAATAAAATAAAAAAGAAAAAGTAATAAAACCTAAACTAAAACCTAAACATAAATCTAAAAAATAAAATAATATAAAATTGAAAACTAAACTAAATCAAAATAAATAAAACCTAAACTCTAAAAAAAATTAATCCTAAAATGAAAACATAAATAAAATAAAAACTAAACATAAATAAAAATAAATAAGCCTAAAATAAAATAAAATAAAAACCTAAACCTAAAATAAACAAAATAAAATAAACCTAAACCTAAATTGAAATAAAATGAAATTGAATAAATAAAATCTAAACCTAAATGAAACCTACCTAAATTAAATAAAATTAAATAAACTAAAAATAAACCTAAACCTAAACTAAAAAATAAAATTAAGAAATAAACCTAAAATAAAAACCTAAAACGTAAACCTAAAAAAAATGAAATAAAAACCTAAACCTAAAAAAGAAACTAAAATAAATAAACTAAACTAAGTAAAATAAAAAAAACCCAAGCATAAAATAAAAAACCTAAACTAAACAAAAAATAAAAATAAACTTAAGAATAAAAAATCTAAATAAAATAAAAACTAAACATAAAATAAAAATAAAATAAACATAAAATAAACCTAAAATAAAATAAAATAAAAATTAGATAAAAATGTAAACTTAAAAAATAAACCTAAAAATGAAACCTAAAAATCCTAATCCTAAATAAAATAAATAAAATAAAATAAAATAAAACTTAAACTAAAACCTAAACCTAAATGAAAAACTAAAATAAAATATAATAAAAAAGTAAATACTAACTAAATAAAAAATAAATAAAACCTAAACTAAACTAAAAAATAAAATAAACCTAAAAATAAAAGAATAAATAAAATAAAAATTAAACCTAAATAAAAATAATAATAATAATAATAAACTAAATAAACCTAAACTATTGGTTTTCTTAATTATTTTTAAAAAAACTCTAAACCCTAAACCTTAAACCTTAAACCCTGTATCCTAAACCCTAAACCATAAACCTAACCTAAAGTAACCAATTAAATTGAAAAAATAATCCTATACCCTAAAACCTAATAAACCTAAACCTAAACATAAATCATAAGAATGGGCGTAACCTTGATAACATCACCTGTGCTCACCCATACAGGTAAGGTGGAGGCATATATATTGGTGGTGGAGATGAGGTGCTATATGGAGGTGGTGGTGAGCAAATGGTTATGGAGGCAAGAGGGTGACAAATACCATGGTGGTGGCGAGGAAAAGATTGGGGATATGATCGATACTAGGACGGTGGCTATGGAATAATTAAAGAACTAATTCCATCTAAATTGTTTCTAAGAGATCGCTAGTTATTTAGGGATTTGCTCTAAGCTGCTCATTTTAATCTATGTCATACCTTAAAAATTTGTGTTACTTGGTTGATGAAATCATAAAGGAGAAATGTTGAATCTGATTTATTTTAAAATTAAACCTAAAATAAACTTAAACCTAACCCTAAACCCAAACCTAAACCTAAACCCTAACCCTAAACCTAAACCCTAAAACCCTAAACTCAATAAACCCTAAAACTTAAACCTAAACCAATAAACCCTAAACCTTAAAACCTAAACCTAAACACTAAACCTAACCTAACCTATAAACTAAACCTAAACCCCAAAACCTAAACAACTAAACACAAAATCAAAACCTAAAAAACCATATAAAACTAAAAAAGCTAAACCTAAACATTAAACCTTAAACTAAACCTATAAACCCTAAACTCTAAACCATAAAAATCCTAACCTAAAGCTAAAATAAACACTAAACCCTAAACCCTAACCTAAACTAACCTATAAAACCCTAAACCCTAAACCATAAACCATAAACCCTAAACCTAAACTAAAAAACCAAAAAAAACTTAAACTTAAACTAAATAAACCTAAAAAAATAAAATAAATAAAAAAACCTAAAACCTAAAAGAAACTAATAAAATAAAAAAATAAAAAAAGATAAACTAAATTGTAAAATAAAACCTAAGAATAAAAAGTCTAAATAAAATAAAAAAATGTAAAATAAAATAAAATAAACTAAAATAAACCTAAAATAAAATAAAATAAAAAATAAACAAAATAAATAAACCTAAAAATAAAATAAACTAAGCTAAAATAAATAAAACCTATACCTAAACCTAAAATAAACTAAACCTAAACCATAAACTAAATAAAATAAAATAAACTAGAAATAAACCTAAACCTAAATAAAAAAATAAACCTAAAAAAAATAAACCTAAAATAAAACTAAACTAAATAAAACCTAAAATAAATAAGAAAACCTAAACCTAAATAGAAAAATAAAATAAAAATAAAAAACATAAACTAAACCTAAACCTAAACATAAGCCGAAAAAGGAAAAAAATTAAAATAAATAAAATAAATAAAAACCTAAACTAAACTAAAAAATAAAAAAACATAAATAATATAAAAACTAAAACTAAAATTAAAATGAAATAAACATAAAATAAAATTAAAAAAACAAAATAACAATTTAAACTATGAAATAATCCTAAAATAAAATAATAAAATATCCTAACCTAAAACCTAAACTAAACCAAAACCCTAACCTAAAACCCTAAACCCTAAACCTAAATGCTAACCTAAACCTAACCCCTAAACTCTAACCCCAAAAAACCCTAAACCTAACCCAAACCCTAAATCCTAAATCCTAAAAAGAAAAAAACCTAAATCGAAATTAACTAAAAATTAAAAATAAGAAAAACCTAAACCAAAATAAAATAAAAACATAAACCCAAATAAAAGAAAAATAAAATAAAATAAAACTTAAACTAAAACCTAAACCTAAACATAAAAGAAAATAAAATAAAATAAAACTAAACTAAAATATAATAAATAAACCTAAACTAAACTATATAAAATAAAAATTAAACCTAAAATAAAAATAAAATAAACATAAAAAAATAAATAAAAAACTAAATAAAAACTTAAGCCGAAAAAAAGCTATAAATAAAACCTAAAAATAAATAAAAATTCAAACCTAAACCTTAAACTAAAAAAAACCTAATCCTAAAATAAAAATAAAATAAACCTAAAGCTAAACTAAAATAAATAAAACCTAAACCTAAACCTAAAATAAACTAAACTTAAACTAAAAGCTAAATTAAATAAGATAAAATAATCTAAAAATAAACCTAAACCAAAATGAAAAAATAAAATAAAATAATAAACCTAAAATAAAAACTTAAAACCTAAACTTAAAAAAATAAAATAAAAACCTAAACCTAAACTTAAAAATAAAAATAAAATGACAAAGGTTACACTGTTATATAATGGTAGTGGGGACCCGGTGGTGCTATGGATATGGAGGTGGTGGTCGAGCAAGTGGTTATGGAGGCTGGAGGAACCACAAAGGTTACTTGGTGGAGGCGAGGAGCTACTCAAGAGGTGGTCTATGGGAACAGAATTGAAGAATATCTGACCGCTATGGAACTATGTCTAGAGATGGTTCTACATTATTTTAATTCTATGAGTGCTCATTTTTTTATTTATATCTTCACTTGTGTCTTAGAAAACCTAGTGTGTTACGTAGTTGATAAAATAGAAAAGAAGAAATGTTGAATATGATTTTATTCTCTATTAAAAAAAGCAAAAACCCAAAATCCTAAATTAAAACCTGAACCCTAAGCCCAAATGTAAATGCTAAACCCTAAACACTAAACCTAATCCCTAAACACTAAACCCTAAACTCTAAAATCTATAACCCTAAACCCTAAACCCTAAACCCTAAAAACCTAAAAACCTAAACCTAAAATAAATAAAACTTAAAAATAAAAAAATTAAAAAACTTAAACCTAAATAAAATTAAATAAACACCTAAACTAAAACCTAAACCTAAACTTAAAAATAAAATAAAATAAACTAATAATAATAAACTATAATAAAATAAATAAAATCCTAAACTAAACTAAAAAATAAAATAAATGTGAGAATAAAAAACCTTAATAAAATAAAAACTAAATGTAAAATTAAAATAAAATAAAATTAAAACCTAAACCTAAAAATTAACCTTAAAATAAAACCTAAATCTTAAACTAAAAAAAATAAAATAAAAAAAATGAAATAAACAATATAAAATAAACTTAAACATAAACTAAAATAAACTAAACTAGAATAAATAAAACCTAAACCTAAACCTAAACTAAATAAAATATAATAAACTAAATTATAAATAAACCAAATCCTAAACTAATAAATAAAACCAAAAAATAAACCTAAAATAACAACCTAAAACCTAAACCTAAAAAATAAAATAAAAAAAAACCTAAACCTAAAAAAATAAAAAAAATAAAACCTAAACCTAAAAGTAAAATAAAATAAATAAAACTAAAAAATAAACCTAAACCTAAACCTAAACCTAAAAAATAAACTAAATTAAAACCCAAAATAAAATAAACCAAAAATAAATAAACTAAATTAAATAAAAATAAAAAATAAACCTAACTAAAAATAAAAAATAAAATGAAGTGAAATATATAAAAAATAAACAAAATAAAATAAATAAACCTAAACCTACCAATTTACATATTTATTATTTTTTAAAAAAAAAACCATAAATCTTAAACCCTAAAGCCTCAACCTATAACCATAAACCCTAAACCTTAAACCCTAAACCCTTAACCCTAACTCTAAACCTTAAACTCTAAAGCATAAATCCTAAAACCCTAAACCTTAAACCCTAAACCATAAACCATAAACCCTAAACCCTAAACCCTAAGCCCTAACCCTAAACCCCAAACCCCAAACCCTAAACTTAATCATAAAGTAACTAAACAAAATAAAAATAAACCAAAACCCTTAAACCTAATAAACCTAAACATGAACCCTAAGAATGGTATCTCATTCTAGTGGAGGTCTAGATTATTTGGTTATACTGAGCTTTGGTTTCCTCTAGTTTTGGTGGCTCTCTCCTCTTGTTGGTCTCCTTGGTTTTAGGATGATGATTGTGCTTCAGCTAATTTGTTTGCCTTTTACACTAGCCTCCTTTTTTCTATGAGGGTTTATTGGCTGGTGGTTGCTTGATGGCTGTGGTATTTTCTAGCATTTTGCTTCCATTTTTTAGCTATATTTTATCATGATTATTTGTTGAGCCTGGACATGGGCTTTATTTCTTTCTAGGATGAGTTACTCTCTCTAGAGCTATTATCTCCCATCTAGCTTTCGTTCCATTTTCTGGTGGTTTCTTTTATGTTTTTTTATGGTGTGTGCCTGTTGGCTGGATGGCCCATTAGTTTGTCATTTCTTTCTGTTATGGGATTAACTTGTATGTGGTTATGGCTATTCTTGACTCTATTACATTGGATTCATGTTGCTAAATAACCTAAGGTATTGGTGGATCTATAGAAATTTTGGTTTTTAACTTTTGATCTTTATTTGTTTTAGGTGGCTTTGATGGTGGTAATTTCTGGTTGCTACCTTGTTTAGTTGGTTGCTTTTCCTGGTTTTATTTGGATGTTTCTGTTAGTTGCCTATTTATTCTTGATGATAGATACTAGAACTTGCTTATTGTTGGCTAGTTTAATCGAGGTAAGTTGGCTATGATGGTCGGGATGTCTATTATCCTTTTATCGGTAGCACCATATGTGATTGTAACCCTTCTAAAGTTTGGATGCTCACATATCCTTCTTAAGATGACTGAAACTGAGCCTTATCTAAGATTTTATCATTTTGTTCCTTTTGTGTACTTAGTTTGTCCTTATTTCTAGATGCATATCTCTATCTTAAGTTCTTTGCAGGTTTGTGGCAAGTTTTGGGGCTGTAGGTGGTTTGTGCATCTCTTAGAAGATTTCGAGATATAGATGTCTTTGGTCCCTTCTTGAATTTGTTCTTTCTTAGTTTTGTCTTTTCTTTCTTTTCTTTGGTTTTCTTGTAATAGTAATGGATTTATCTCTTTAGCTAATTGTAGCTCTTTGAGCAATAGTTTAGAAATTTATCCCCTTTAAGGACCTTGTATTCCTTTCTTTTTAGCAATAAAATTCTCCCACTTTAGATATATAAATAGGGATGGTGGTGGATAAGGAGGTGTTGCTCGGAGCGGTGGTGGTTATGGTGGAGTGGTGGTGGCGAAGGGAGAGATCGGGATATGATGGTGGATCACGCTACTCGAATGTCCTGGGTGGTTTTAATGGGAACTGGAGAAATGGAAAAAAGATCGATCTGATGTGCTTAAGTCAGATCTTTATAAGAAAAGATGTTTCTAGATATCTAAGGTTTTGATTTTCTATGCTTACTCATTTTTTATCTATGTCGCCGCTATGTCTTAGAAAATTTTACTTGGTTGATGAATTCAAAAAGGAGATATGTTGAATCTAAATTTGTTCTTTATTAAAAAAAACTAAAAACCCTAAACACTTAACTAAAACCTGAACCCTAATCCTAAAACCTAAACTATAAACCATAAACCCTAAACCCTAAACACTAAAAACACTAAACCCTAAACACTAAAAACACTAAACCCTAAACCCTACACCCTAAACCCTAAAATGCTAAAGCCTAAACCCTAAACCCTAAACCTAAACCTTAAACCCTAAACCCTAAACCCTAAACACAAAAAAAAACCTTAAACCCCAAACCTTACACCCTAATCCCTAAACCCTAAACTAACCATAACCCTAAACATCTGAAAACCTAAACCTAAAGTAAATAAAACATAAAAATAAAATAATGAAAAAATAACTTAAACCAAAACAAAATAAATAAATAAAAATAAATAAATACATATAATAAAACCTAAACCTAAACCTAAAGCCTAAAAAATAATAAATAATAAATAAAAATTAACTAAAATAAATAAAAACCTAAACTAAACTAAAAATTAAAAAACTTAAATAAAATAAAAAACTAAACCTAAAACAAAAATAAAATAAACCTAAAATAAAATAAAAACTAAATAAAACCTAAACCTAAAAAATAAACCTAAAATAAAAAAATAAAACCTAAATCTAAACTAGGAAAGAAAAAACCTAAACCTAAAATAAAAATAAAATAAACCTAAACCTAAACTAAAATAAACTAAACTAAAATAAATGTAACCTACACCTAAACCAAAAATAAACTAAACCTAAACTTAAACCTAAACTAAATAAAATAAAATAAACTAAAAATAAACCTAAACCTAAACTAAAAAATAAAACCTATAAATAAATCTAAAAAAACATAAAACTTAAACATAAAAAATAAAAATAAAAAATTAAACCTAAACCTAAAAATAAAAAACAAAACAAAAACCTAAAAAATAATATGAAAATAAAACTAAACATAAATCTAAACCTAAACCTAAAAAATAAACTAAAATAATAAACTAAACTAAATAAAAATAAAAATAAGCCTAAAAAAATAAAAATAAAAATAAAAAATAAACTAAATAAACCTAAACATACCATTTTACTTAATTTAAATAAATAAGAAAATAAAAAAATCTAACCTTAAACCCTTAACCCTAAACTGACAACCCTAAACCCTAAAACCGTAAATGCTAAACATAAATCGTAAAACCTAAACCCTAAAACCTAAACCCTAAAACCCTAAACCCTAAACCCTAAATCCTAAACTCTACTAAAAAAACATTAATCCCTAAACCTTAAACCCTAAACCCTAAACCCTAAACTAAAACCTAAACCATAAACCCAAAACTAAACCCTAAACCCTAAACCTTAAACCATAAACCCTAAAACCCCAAACCATAACCTAAACCCTAAACCCTAAAACCTAAACCTAAATAAAAAATAAAATAAAATAAACTAAAACCTAAACTAAAACTTAAACCTAAACCTAAAAAAAATAAAAAAAAACTAAAATAAAATAAATAAAACCTAAAGTTTAAAAAAAAACATAAAATAAAATAAAAACTAATAAAAATAAAAATAATAAATAAACCTAAGATAAAATAAAACTAAACCTAAAAAATAAACCTAAAAATAAAACCTAAAAATAAATAAAAAATAACACATAAACCCTAAATAAAAAAGATAAACCTAAAATAAAAATAAAATAAACCTAAACTTAAATTAAAATAAACTAAAGTAAAATAAATAAAACTTAAACCTAAACATAAAATAAACTAAACTTAAACCTACACCTAAACTAAAAATAAAATAAAATAAAATAAAATTAAACTTAAACATAAAATAAAAACCTATAGACATAAAATAACAACCTAAAACCTAAACCTAAACCTAATAATAAAAATAAACCTAAACCTAAAAGTAAAATAAATAAAACTAAACTAAAATAAACCTAAATAAACTAAACTAAAACTAAATAAAACCTAATATAAATAAACAAAATTAAATAAAATAAAATAAAACCTAAAAATGTAAAATTTAAATAAAACTAAATAAACCTTAAACCTACTAGTTTAATTTTTTAAAACCCTAACTAAAACCCAAACCCTAAACTAAACCTAAACTTAAACCCTAAACCCTAAACTAACCTTAAACCTAAACCCTAAACCCCTAACCAACTAAACCCTATACCTAAACCTAAACCCTAAACCTAAATTTAAACCTTAAACTTAAAACCTAAACCTAAACCCTAAACCTTAAAACTTAAACTAACTTAAACCTAAACCCTAAAACTAAACCTCTAAACCTAAACCTTAAACCTAAACCTAAAACTCCTAAACCCTAAACTTAAACCTCAAAATCTAAACCTTAAACCCTAAACTCAAACCTAAACCCTAAACTTAAACCCTATCTCCTAAACCCTAAACCTTAAAACCTAAACACTAAATGCTAAACAAAACCTAAACCCTATCCTAAACTAAATCTAAACCTAAACCTAAACACTATCCTAAACCTTAAACTTAAAAGAATAAACCTTAAACCCTAAACCTAACCCTACACCTACACCTCCTAAACTCTAAACCTAAACCTAATGTAACTAAATAAATTAAAAAAGAAACTTAAACCCTAAAACCTAATAAACCTAAACCTAAACCTAAACCTTAAGAATGGGAAAACCTGATAGTAGGAACATCACCATCAACTAGGCTAGATCCGGCTGTGGAGGTTAAAGGCATAGCGCAGCATTAGGTGGTGGTGATGAGCCACTGGATGGATATGGAGGTGGTGGTGAGTGGTGGAGGAGAGTGAGAGAGGTAAGGTTAGCCGATGGTTACAAAAGGGAGAGATCGAGGATATGATGGTGGATCCCATTAATCAAGAGGTTGTGGTTCTGGATGGAACTGAGAAACCAAGTTGGCTGATCCGATCTATCAGTCGCTTTACAAGGGTTCTAGTTATCTAGGGTTTTTGATATGCTCTATGCATGCTCATGTTTTATCTATGTTATCGCTTGTGTCTTAGAAAACATGGTGTTTACTTGGTTGATGAAATTAAAAAAGAAATATTTAATTTGAATTTGTCTTTTATAAAAAATAACCCTAAACCCTAAACCTAAACCATAACCTTAAACTTAAACCTAAACCCTAAACCCTTAATCCTATACCCTAAAACCCTAAACCCTAACGCCTAAACCCTAAAACCTAAACCCTAAACCCAAAAAAACCCTAAACCCTAAACCCTAAAACCTAAAAGCTAAAATGTAAACCTAAACTAAATAAAACTAAAATTAAATAAATAAAACCTAAACTAGAATAAAAAAATAAATAAATAAAATAAATGAATAAAACCTAAAATAAAACCTAAACTAAAAAGAAAAATAAAATAAAAATAATAAAATAAAATAAACTAAACTAAAAAAAAATAAAACCTAAGTAAAATAAATACCTAAAATAAAAATAAAATAAAATAAAAACTAAATAAACACATAAACCTAGAAAATAAACCTAAAAATTAATAAAAAATTAAACTTAAATCCTAAACTAAAAAAAACATAAACCTTTAATAAAAAAATAAACCTAAACATAAACTAAAATAAACTAAACTAAAATAAATAAACTTAAATCAAAATAAACTAAACCTAAACTAAATAAAAGAAAATAAACCTAAACCTAAGGTAAAAAATAAAACCTAAAATGAACCTAAAATAAAACCTAAAATCTCAAAAAAAAAATAAAATAAAACCTATACCTAAACCTAAAAATAAAATAAAATAAAACTAAACTAAAAAATAAAACCTAAAGCTAAACCTAATATAAAACCTAAACTAAAATAAATAAACCTAAATAAATAAACTAATTGAACCTAAATAAAAATAAAAAATAAAAAACTAAAATAAATAAAATAAACTAACCTAGTTTATTTAAAATAAAATAAATAAATAAAAACCCTAAACCCTAAACCCTAAACCCTAAATCCTAAACCCTAAACTAAAACCCTAAACTCTAAACCCTAAACACTAAACCCTAAACCCTAAACTAAACTAAACTAACCCTAAACCCTGTTAACACTAAATCCTAAACCCTAAACCATGAAAACCCAAACCTAGAGCCTCTAAACCTAAACCTAAACCCAAAACCCTAAACCAAAAAAGCCTAAAACTAAACTAAACCTAAACCTAAACCCTAAACCTTTCTAAACCCTAAACCCTAAACCCTAAACCCTAAAACCCTAAAACCTAAACCCTAAACCCTAAACACTAAACCCTAACCCTAAACCCTAAACCCTAAACTATAATGCCTAAACCTAAAATAAAAGAAACTAAATAAATAAAAAATAAACCTAAACCCTAAACCTAAACCTAAACTCTAAACCTAATAATGGAACATGAGCATCAACTAGGCTCAATCTAGATCTAGTGGTGGAAAGATGAGGCAAACATTATCAGTGGTGGGGGATCTGAGTTGTCGTGGATATGGAGGTGGTGGTCAAGCAGTTATTGGTTAGGAGGAGGTTACATCCGTGGTGGTCGGGGAGGGAGATCATGGATATGATGATCCCCGCCAAGAGGTGGTGGTTTCTGGGAACTAGAGAAACAAAAGATGGCCAATCTCGCTATGGAACTGTCTTTACAAGTAGAGACAATTATATCTTGGTTTTGATTTGTTTTATTCATGCTCATTTTTTATCTATATCATCGCTTGTGTCTTAGAATACTTGGTGCACTATTATTGGAAATCAAAAGAAGAAATGTTGAATATAAATTTAATCTTTATTAAAAAAACCTAAACCTAAACCTTAAACCCACCTAAACCTAACCCTAAACCCTAAACCAAAAAAAACCTTAAACCCTAAAACCCTAAACCTTAAAACCTAAACTTAAACCTAAAACTAAAACCTAAACCTAAACCCTAAACCTAAACCTAAACCTAAAAAAAACAAAACTTAAACCTATAAATTAAACCTAAACTATAAACCTTAAATATATAAACCTAAACCTAAAACTAACTAAAAACTAAACCTAAACTAAACTATAAACCTAAACTAAACTTAAACTATACTAACTTAACCTAAACCTAAACCCTAAACCTAAACTAAACTAAAAACCTTAAACCTAAATCCTAAACCTAAACAAACCTAAACTCCCTAAACTCTAAATCCTTTAAACTCTAAATCTAAACTAAACTAAACTTAAATTAAACCTAAATCTAAACTTAAACCTAAATCCTAAACTCTAAACTTAAACTTAAATCCTAAACTTAAACTAAACTCCTAAACTTTAAACCTAAAATCTTAAACCTAAATTAAACTTAAACTCTAAACTTAAATAAATCCTAAACTTTAAACTAAATCTAAATCTAAACTTAAACATAAACCTAAACTTAACCTAAACCTAAAATTAAACTCCTAAACTTAAACTAAACTCCTAACCTATAAGTCAAACTATAAACTAAACTTAAACTCCTAAACCTAAACTTATACCTAAATAAATATAAACTAATCTAAACCCTAAACCTAAACCTTAACCATAAACTCTAAAACCTAAACCTAAACCCTAAACTAAAACTTAAATATAAACCTAAACCTAAACCTAAACTCTAAACCTAAACCTAAACCTAAACCTAAACCCTAAACTCTAAACCCTAAACCTAAACCAAAACGTAAACCTAAACTAAATAAAACCTAAATCATAAACCCTAAACCTAAACCCTAAACCTAAATCCCTAAACCCTAAACCCTTAACCCTATATCCTAAACCTAAACCTAAACCATAATACTAAACCTAAACCCTAAACCTAATCCTAAACCTAAAACCTAAACCTAAACCTAAAACTAAACCTAAACCTAAACTAAACCTAAACCCTAAACTAAACTAAACCTAAACCCTAAACTAAAACCAAAACCCAAATAACTATTACCCAGCCCTCGTTTCGGTTTCGTGATTTATTTCCTCTCATTTTTAGCTTTGTGGTCAGCCTAGCTATTTTGCTCGATTCTCACTGTATTTCTTCTTGAATCGAAGATTGCTGGCCTATTTCATGTCTTCATTGGAGTGACACCGCGGCTTGGTGTCTTCCCCGATGATTCCTTGGGAAAACTAAAGGATCCTATGGATCCTACTAGGGCATCAACTAACTTTGCTCACTACTGCATCAGAATCATTCAAAGATGTTCCAGTTTGGATTTCTCCTCCCAATATGCAAATTCATTTTATTAACCATCAATTACTTTTTACTATGGGTGCTTTACTTGGTCGGCCATTGCAAATTGATCAGGCAATGACTATGAAATCTCATCCTTCAATGGCTAAAATCTTTATTTAATTAGACATTACCAAGAAACACCCCAATGAAATCTAGTTGGGATCTAAAAAATATGGTTATATGCAAAGAATTGAATTGGAAAATTTCCTATCTTTGTGTTCTGAAAATCCATTGGCATGATAATTCAATGTTTCATTCTTCATCCTCACCTAAAAAAAGAAAATCCCTGTTAAGGAAACTTCTATTCCTAACCATAGGCCAATCACTATTAAATATCAAAAAACTACTTTAGAAAAAATGAATTCTTGAATGTTCCTAATAAGCCTATTTTAGCTCTTACTTCTATGCAACTGAAGGATTCTAATGTGAACAATAATAGTTTTTCTAAACTTTTGGATGACGATTCTATTTCCTCTGATTCAATCCCTGCATCCTTGCTGGCTTTGATTGATGAAAATGAAGCTTTGATTGAGAATATAAATGAGGGTATTAATGTTATGCATCATTCAAATTGAATGCAAAATATGGCTTTAATACCTCATGAGAATCAAGTTGAAAAGACAAATTCTATTTTTCAGATTTAGGATGATTTGAAGTCTCATAATGACTTGGCTTTGCCTAATAATTTGGACCATGAAGAGGAAGGGCTTGGTGTTCACACTTTCCTCTAAATAAATATGTTTTTGCTCCCTCTCTTATTATTCTTGATGATCATTTGGCTTTAAAATGTCTGGAAGAAGGAGAACTCATTTCTAATTAGGAGGTTTCTACTAAATCTATGATTAATGTTATTAAATCCTTCTCAGATGATGATTATATGTGAAAAGAAAATGGTTTTCAAACTTATCATGCTAAAAAAAGAAAAAATGTTAAAAATTTCCCTCCTAAACTACTACAAAACACTAGATCGACTACGACCTCCCTCTCCTCTCTTAATTAACCCTTTCTTAACCCTTTTTATTTGTTTATGTTTAATTTTATTATTTGGAATGTTAGAGGGACTGGTACCCTCTCTATTCATAATTGTATTTGAAATTTTTCTCGTATACATAATATTTCTTTACTTATTTTTTCTGGAGCCTCTTATTCATGATAACAAAATTAACCATGTTGCTAGAATGATCGATTTCAATAAATTTTTCCCAAATGTCAGTAATAAGATTTGGTGTTTTTGGAATAACTTTGTAGAGGTTTCTATTCTTGATGATTTTCAACAAGTTATCAATGCTCAAATCTCTTATGGTGATTATTGTGTTTTGGGCTTAGATCTAGTAGAAATCTTCTTTGGGATAATTTGAGGAATTTTGCTGCAACTGTCAATAAACCTTGGTTTGTTGGTGGTGATTTCAACACTATTATATTCACTTCTGAACAAAGTGGTGGTTGCTCTCCTAATATTCATTCCATGGAAGAATTTTCTAATATGATCCTTGATTGTAATTTGATTGATATTGGTTTTAAAGGTTCTAATTATACTTGGAAAACTCTAGACTTAGACAAAGGTTGGATCAGATTGCTATTAGTACTCATTCGATTACTCAATGACATATTACTTTTGTCGATCATTTAAGCAGAACCTTGTCTGATAATGCTCCTCTTTTGTTTTCTATTAAAGATAATTTTAATAGAATAAAAAAATTCTCTCCTTTTAGATTTCAGAACATGTGGATTCAACATTGTGATTTTTTTAATGTTGTGGCTAACAATTGGAAAGATCCTTTATATCCTGATAATTTGATTATGGGGATGAATAGACTTCGGTTTAAGCTTAAAATGGTTAAGAAAAATCTGGATCGGTGGAACAAGTATTATTTTAAAAACCTTTTTGCTAATATCAAAGATATGGAAAAAATGGTTCAGATCCCTCTAAGATTAAGGACTTGACTGAGGTAAAAGATAAACTTGTTAATTTTCAAAATATGGAAGAGACTTATTGGCATCAAAAAGCTGCTAGTAAACATATTATGGATGGTGATAGGAATACTAGGTATTTCCATGTTTTAGTTAATAAAAAGAGATCTTTAAATAATATTCAAAAAATTAAAGATGATAATGAAGAATGGATTATGGAGAATAATGATATTAAGAATTCAATTATTTAATACTATAGAAATATGCTTAATAAGAGTTGTGCTTATGAAGCTATTTCTAAATCGCACTTGATTCCTTCTATAATTACCACTGATGACAATGATTTGCTTACTACTATGCCTAATGAAGATGAAATTTTTAAAGTTCTTAATAACATGAACATAGATTCTATTGTTGGTCCGGAAGGTTTCACTACTCAAACTTTTCAAAATTATTAGTTTATTATTAAAAGTGATTTGATTGAGGTTGTGGTTGATTTTTTTTATTGGTAATTCTTTTCTTATATATATATATATTTAGCACTTATATCATTCTCATACCTAAGAAAGATAATTCTGACTATTGGAGTGATTTTAGATTTATTATTCTTTGCACCTTCTTCAATAAGCTGATTTCCAAAATTCTTGCCAACATGCTTAGTCCTTTACTTCATAAGATTATCTCTCTCAACCAAACTGGTTTTGTTAGAGGTAGATCTATTTCTGATAACATTTTACTTTCCCATGAATTAATTCATGACTTAGATGCTAAGACTAGAGGTGGAAACTTTCTTTTCAAATTAGATATTACCAAAGCTTTTGATAATATCTCTTGATTTCCTTTCCATATTCTAAATTTATTTGGGTTTTCTTATAAATTTACTTTTCATATTAATAATTGTATTAATAATGTCTAGTTTTCTATTTTGCTTAATGGGGAAGCTTTGGGCTTCTTTCTTTCTTCCCATGGCTTAGGATAAGTGGATCATTTATCTCTTACTTATCTAAGAGCATCAATGAGCTATTTTTAAACAATCCTAGCATGTACTACAGAACTCTTGGTGGTTTTTCTATTTCCCACTTAAGCTTTGTAGATGATTTCATTATTTTTTGCAATGCTTCTATTCAACATATCAAGAAACTCTAAATTTTTTAAAATAAATATGGTAGAGAATGTGGTCTTTCTATCAATGATAACAAAAGCTATTTTATTATTTCTTCAAGTATCTCTAATAAAAAAATAATCAAATCTAGCATATCACTAAATTTAAACGTCAACACTTACCTCTTAAGTACTTGCATGTTGCTCTAAAGGTTCAAAATGATATCATCTTTTTGATGAGTTAATTCAAAAAATTTTAAATAATAATTTTTATTAGGAATTTCATTTACTTTCCTTTAGTGGTAGGCTCACTATTCTTAAAAGCACTTCAATTCTATGCCCTTTAGTTGATTCAAACTATTATTCCCACTAATTCCACTCTTATCAGAATTGATCGGTTTCTTAATAAATTTTTTGGGGATCCAATAATTCTATTAAAAGAATGCATTGGACATCCTAGCATAAATGTTGTGGTCCTTTGGGTGAAGGTGGTCTTGGTTGCAAACCTATTCATGAAGCTATGTCGCCTTCTCTCATATGCTCTAGTGGAATTTTAGAAAGAATGATAGCCTTTGGGCTAATTTATGATGGAATATATTCTAAGATAAACACCCTTATCTATGCTTATAAAGTTGGTGATTCCCGGCTTTTTGCTCCATTAAATGGGTTGTTGAATCCTTAATATCTTGGGGTATTCATTTTTGGCAAGACAATTGGATTGGAAATAGTTCTATTGACTCCCTTTATCTATACACTCTATGCTACTATCAAAGTTAACACTTTAGGCTCAACAATAGGAATGAAAACAAACTTGAGAACTACATTCTATTTCTATTTTTGACAAGTTTTGCAACATCACTATCTTTTCTAATAAACCTGATCAAATTCTTTTCAAGCTTTCTTACAATGGCAATTTCATTCTTAAAGAGGTTTGGAATTTTATTAAAAATAAACAAAACACCTTTAATGTTTTCATTAAACTATGGAACAATATCATTCCCATTTCTTATGTTATTTTAGCTTGAGAGGATTTTGAATGAACTTCATTCTTGTAGATTCTGCTCTCGATTAAAGGGTTTTATTTACCTTCCAAGTGCTATTGTTGCTTTCATATTGAAAATGTTAATCATGTTTTGTCAATGGTACTATTGCTTCCAAACTTTGGATATGGTATGATGATTTATTTAACTCTAACTATTTTCATGGCTCTCTTTAATTACATCAACTTCTTGAAGTTTGTTTCCATAAAACTATGAAAGGTCATATGAAAGTTCTAATTTCTATTACCCTTATTTCGTTCATTTGGATGGATAGAAATGATGCTAAATATCAAGGCATCCCTATGAACCATAAAGAATCCTTGCTAGAACTAAGGAAAAATATCCATGCTCTTTTAATGCAAATTTAATTAGTAATCTTGGCTAAAAAAATGGGGTATGACTTTTCATGATGACCCTTCCTACAAGAGTATTAGAATTATAGATTGGATTAAGCCTAAATAAAATTTTATAAAGAATAATACTGATGGTTTTGTTTCCTCAAAAAAATATGGTTGTGGTGGAATTCTTAGGGATTCTAAAGGTACTGTCGTGCTTTTGCCTACCCCCTCAAAGCTTATTATGTTATTTATGCTGAGCTCATGGTTGTTAATAAAGCTATTGATATTTGTTTAAACAAAGGGCTTTTAAAATTTGGATTGAAGTTGATGCTCTTCTTTTACTTGATATGCTCAATACTAATAAAATGGGGAATGCTAACTTATTTTATCTTCTTAATCACAAAAGCTTCTTTCTCAAGTTTGCTACAAAATTTCTCACATTCTTCGTGTGAAGGTAATGCTTTTGTTGATTTCGCTAATTTGGGATCTAAATTAAATGAGCTCACTTTATTTTATAACCAGCTTACTTAAGCATCTAGATGGTCCGTCAATCTGATAACATTGACCTTACCTCAGATTTTAACTTTCAGCTATTTTATTTATCATATTGCCGTGGTGGTATTATACAGTCTATTTTTTCATTATTTTTTTGTCATTCCCTCACCAGGAATTGTTTTTTGCTATTTTTGTTTAGGGTACTGGTCAATCTCACTTTATATGAAAGCTACCTTGTTGGTTTTGGTTTATTTCTAAACTTAAACCCCCTTCCTCTAAACCTCATTGTATACTTGACTGACCCTTATTTGGGTCATAGTGGTGCTATTTTTAATTAATTTTCCTATCCTCTAAGACTGGTGGTTTTTTTTGTGGCTCATGCTATGCTTCTTTTGTCACATAGCTAGTGATATTTTAGGGGTCTCCTTCTAGTTTGTGGCTGTGCCTAATTTTGGCCTACCCTTTATACTAATTGATGTTGGGTTTGCTTCTTATTTTGGCTGGCTATTACTTTATTTGAATTGGATTTTTGGCTACTATGGTTGGTTCTATTGGATGCTACTATTTGCTTCTTCCATCTGTCTGACAGTTTTGGGTGGTCAATTTTTTATGGCTGCTATTTGTCTCTTCTAATTTGGCATAATTTTGGGCTTTTGGTGGTTATTATTGTCCTTTCCTGGTTTCGCTTGAGGGATTCTGCTGGTTGGTTTTTCCCTCTGCCTTGTGGGTTGGATGGTTCTCCTTGACCTTTTCTACCTTGGTCTTTTGTCTGGCTGAGTGACTACCAATTTTATTTCTTGGTTTTTTTTGGAAATCTCTAGGTCGGTTGTGGATATGCCTGTTGTTGTTTTTTCCCTTTATTTTATGCTATATATTAGGTTAACCTCTTATTTTGGCTGGTTGCTCCCTTTACTGAATTGGAACTTATGCTATTGTGGTTGGTTGTTGGGTGGCAGCCATTGGTCTCTTCAAGATTTGCTTTGCCTAGATTTTTTCAATTATTTTTGGTTGTTTTCCTAGTTTGGGTTGGTGTTTTCTTTTTGTTGGTTGTTTTCTTTATTGATAGGTATGAGGACAGCTGCTTTGTGGTTCTTTTGGTTCTTTCTGTTTACTAGAGGAGATGGTTGTCATTCTTTTTTGTCTATGCATACTAGTTTGCTGGCAGCTGCTTCTCTAACTGGATTGGTCCGTGTCAAAGGTTGGTTGTGGCTCTCTATCTTGTGTCTTGGGATTGGATGTCTTTGCCTGATTCTTGTGTGCTTGGTTTTTGATTTAGGTTGGCTATTGGTATTGACCTCTGGTTTATTTTGCTATCCTTATTTCTTGATATTTGCCTCTTGGTCGGTGGTGCTGGATTTGCTATTTTATCTGCTACCTTGGTGGCAGTTTTGATGGTAATTTTTGATTCCCTCTGGTCTCCTTATGGGTTTCCTCTCGGGTGCTACTTATCTTCTATTATTTTGCTATTTTGGTGGAGGTTTTTCCCTTAGATTTGGATTGCTAGTGCTCTGAAAATAGTCGTGGGTTGTTGTTATGCCTTTGGGACTATTTTGTTGGGTTGTCTTTTACCCCTATTCATGTTGACTGCTCCTTTTTTGTGTTTCTCTTCCTTTTGGTGGAGTTACTGCTTAGTTTTTTTATCTTGGCACTGATCCTCTGTAAACTCGCTAGCTTTGTGATATTGCTATGGGTTTTGGTTGGTGGGTCCGGCTATTTTCTCTCGCTTATTTGGTGTAGGATCTATGGACTATTTTATTTAGATGGTTTGTTTATATTAGGTATGTTGGCTATGTTGGCCTTGATGTTTACTCATATCTCTCTGGTTGGCGATTACATATGGTCAGAACCCTTCTCGTGAAGTTTGATGCTCATATGTAGCCACTTAGATGATCTTAACCGAGCCCAAGCCTTCTTTTCTCAATTCTCTAAATTATTTACTTTATCCTTTTCCCTTGAGCTATGATTATTGCCTTTGTAGTGTTTTGATGAATTCTTTTGCAAGTTGGAACTTTGATGGAATTAGCTTTACTAACCTCAAGTTGTTGATTATCTCTCAAAGGGATCAAGAGCTACTTCTAACTAGTCCTTTTACTACTTTCATGAGTCAGATCTTATTCTGCCTTTTCTCATATACTTTTTTTATTGTATTTGTTTTTGTTTTTCTTTATTTTCTTTTCCTTTTATTGTATTAGATGGGGTTTAGCTCTTTAGTTTCTTATAGCTCTAAGAGAGAACTTTGAGCTTTACCCTATTAAGACATTGTATCTTTTCCTTTATGGTAATAAAATCCTAACTTTTCCCAAAACCCTAAACCCTATAACCCAACCCTAAAACTACAACCCTAAACCCCAAACCATGAACCTAATCCCTAAACCCAAATAAACTAACCTAAACCCTAAAAAAAAACCACAAACCCTAAACCCTAAAACCTAAAACCTAAAAAAAACCTAAACCTAAACTAGAAACCTAAAAATAAAATAAATAAATAATCTAAACCTAAATAAAATAAAAAAAAATAAAATAAAAAACCTAAAAAACCTAAACCTAAACCTAAACCTAAAAAAAATAAAATAAAATAAAATAAACATAAAACTAAAATAAAATAAAATAAATAAAAACCTAAACTAAACTAAAAAAGAAAATAAAGTTAAAAATAAAAAACCTTAAAAAGTAAAACTAAACCTAAAATAAAATAAATAAACCTAAATAAAATAAAATAAAACTAAATAAAACCTAAACCTAAAAAAAAAAAAACCTAAAATAAATAAAAAATCAAACTAAACCTAAACTAAAAAAAAAATCTTAAACTTAAAAAATAAAAAAAAAAAAAATAAAATAAACAAAATAAATAAAAAAATAAACTAAACTAAAATAAATAAAAAAACCTAAACCTAAACCTAAAATAAACTAAACCTAAACTAAATAAAATAAAATAAACTAAAATAAACCTAAACCTAAACTAAAAAATAAACCTAAAATAAAAAAATAATAATAAACCTAAACTAAAAAAATAAAATAAAAACCTAAACTAAACCTAAATAAAAAATAAAATAAAATAAACTAAACTAAAAAAAAAAACTAAAACCTAAACTAAAAATAAACTAATAAAATAAAAAACCTAAACTAAAAAATAAACTAAACCTAAATAAATAAAACTAATAAAATAAAAACTAAAATAAATTAAAAAAACTAAACTATAAAAAAATACCTAAATAAAACTTAAACTAATAAACTTAAACCTTCCTAAATCTAAAAACTAAAACTAAACCCTAAACTAAACCTAAATAAAATACTAAACTTTAAACCTTAAACCTAAATATTATAAACTAACTTAAACCTAAAACCTAAAAATTAATCTAACTAAATCTAAAATTTTAAAGTTTAAACTCTAAACACTAAAAAACTAAATTTAAACAAAACCTTAAACTTAAACCTATAAACCTAAACTAAACCTTAAACCCTAAACCCTAAACCCTAAAACCTGAACCCTAAACTTAACCTTAAACCCTAAACCCTAAACAATCAACCTTAAACCATAAATCACTAAACCCTAAAACACTCAACCATAAACCCTAAACCCTAAACCCTAAAAACTAAAAAATATAAACTTAAACTAAATAAAAAAAATAAAATAAATAAAAAAAAGCTAAACCTAAATAAAATAAAATAAAACCTAAACTAAAATATAAACCTAAACTTAAAAAATAAAATAATATAAAAATTAAAACTAAACTAAAATAAAATAAAATCCTAAACCTAAAAATAAATAAAGCAAAAAAATAAATAAAATAAAATAAAATAAAACTAAACCTAAAATAAACAATAATTTAAACTAAAATAAAATAAAATAAAATAATAAACACCTAAACCTAAAAATAAATAAAAAATAAACTAAACCCTAAATTGAAAAAAAAACTAAACCTAAACCTAAACTTAAACTAAATTAAATAAAATAAACTATAAATAAACCTAAACCTAAACTAAGAAATAAAACTTCAAAATAAACCTAAAATAAAAACATAAAACCTAAACCGAAAAAATATAATAAAAGGCTAAACTTAAACCTAAAAAAACAAAAAAAAAAATTTAAATGTAAAAAAATAAAACTAATCTAAAAAGTAAACCTAAACCTAACCTAAACCTTAAAAATAAACTAAAATAAAAAACCTAAACAAAAATAAATAAACTAAACTAAATAAAAATAAAAAATAAACCTCAATAAAAATAAAAAATAAAAAAAACTAAAATAAAATAAATAAATAAAAAAACCTAAAATACTAGTTTACCTAATTTAAAAAAAGCCCTAAACCAAAAAAAATAAATTAAATAAACAAAATAAACTATATAAACCTAAATTTAAAAATTTAAAATAAAGAAATTAATAATTAAAAAACCCTACCACAAAACCACTAAAACCCTAAACCTAAAAACAACCTAAACCCTAAACCAAAACCCACAAACCTAAACCCCAAGCCACTCTAAACACTAAAAAACCCAAAATTAAAAAATCAACCATAATCAAACCTAAACCACAAACCCCAAACCATGCTAAACCCAAAATAAACTAACCCCAACCCTAAACCTCTGGAGGTCTTTGGTAGATACGATGATGGATATGGAGGTGGAGGTTATGGAAGCGGGATCTAGAGGTGGATCTAGAGGTGCAAGATATGGAGGTGGTGGTTATGGAGGCGGAAGCGGCGGAGGTTACACCATGTGGCAAGGGATTGATCAGGGATATGATGGTGGATCCACTACTGAGAGGAGGTGGTTGATAGGAGAACCGAAGAATGGCCGATCGATCTACTACTTATGGATATGTGTCTTCTTGTAGAGACGGTTCAAATCTAGGGTTTTGATTTGCTCTGCATGCTCATTTTATCATGTATCTTGTCTTAGAAAACTTGGTGTGTTACTTGGTTGATGAAATTGAAAGAAGAAATGTTAAATCTAAATTTGTTCTCTATTAAAAAAACCCTAAACACTAAACTAAAACCTCAAATCTAAACCTAAAACATAAATCCCAAAATAAACCCAAAACTAAACCCTAAAAATATAAAATAAATCCTCAAATAAACACAACTAAAAACCTAAACCCAAACTAAACCTAAAACCCTAAAGCTAAATAAACCCTAAACCCTAAACCTAAAACTTAACCCTAAACCCTAAACCATAAACCTTAAACCCCAAACCCTAAAAATCCTTAAACCACAAAAAACCAAAAAAACTAAAAACTTAAACTAAACTAAATAAAACCTAAAATAAAATAAATAAAAACAAATAAAATAAAAATAAAGTAAAATAAAACCTAAACTTAAACATAAACCTAAACATAAAATAAACCTAAAAGTAAAAATAATATAAAAAATAAAAACTAAACTAAATTAAAATAAATAAAACCTAAACTAAACTAAATAAAATATAAAAATATAAAACCAAAATATAATAAAAAAACTAAATAAAAAAATAAAAAAATAAATAAACTAAATTAAAATATAAAAGTGTTTAAAACCTAAACCTAAATATTAAATAAATAAATAAAATAAAACTTAAACTACTAAATAAAAACTAAAGCTAAAATAAAAAATAAAATAAACCTAAACCTAAACTAGATAAATAAAATAAATAAATAAAACCTAATCCTAAACCTAAAATAAATAAACTCCTAAACTAAAATAAATAAAATAAACTAAAATAAATCTAAACCCAAACTAAAATAAAACCTAAAATAAAACCTAAAACCTAAACCTAAAAAAATAAAATATAAACCTAAACTAAACCTAAAATAAAAATAAAACCTAAAAATAAAATAATAATAAACTAAATTAAAAAATAAATATAAACCTAAACTAAACCTAAAATAAACTAAATAAAAACAAATAAAATAAATTAACCTAAAATAAATAATAAATAAATAAAATAAAATAACCTCATAAAAACTAAATAAATAAAAAATAAACCAAAAAAATCTAAACCTAGGGTTACTAACTTAAAACCCTAAACTTAAAAACCCAAAATCCAAACCCTAACCAACTTAACCTTAACCCTGGCAACCCTAGGCCTAAAACCTGACCAACCTGGCAAATTAGTGATCACTAAATCAGACCCAAACCTAAACCACTAGGCAAGAGCCCTAACCCAAAACTGACTCATGACCCTACCATTAAACCCCAACTCTAACCACCAAACTAACCACTAAAATACCCAAAAGTTTGACCCAACCCTGACCCTGGCCAATTACCCTGAACTAAGAACACTAACCTGGTTTACCCTGGAGCAACCAAAAAACTGAGCTTTAAAATCCAAATAAAGCTAAAACCTGAACCTAATAATAACTAACCCTAAAAGCCCTACCTAAAATAACCCTAAACTCTAAAAAAATAAAATAAACCTAAAAAAATAAATATAAAAAAACCTAAATAAATAAAATAAAAAAACCTAAAATAAACCTAAACCTAAAGTAAATAAACCTAAAAATAAATAAATAAATAAAACTAAATAATAATAAATAATAAAATAAAACCTAAATTAAAAAATAACACTAAATAAAATAAAATAAAATAAAAAAAAACTAAAATTAAATAAATAAAACCTAAATTAAATAAAATTAATATAAACCATATAAAAAAACCTAAATAAAATAAAACTAAATTAAAATAAAATTAAAATAAACTTAAAATAATAAATAAAAAAATAAACCTAAACCTAAAAATAAACCTAAAAAAAAAAACTTAAAATATAAAAATAAAACCAAACCCAAACTAAAATAAAAAATAAACCTAAAATAAAAATAAAATAAACAAAATAAAATAACCTTAACCTAAACCTAAACCTAAACTAGAATAAATAAAACCTAAATTAAACTAAACTAAATAAAATAAAATAAACTAAAATAAACCTAAACTAAACTAAAAATAAAACCTAAAATAACCAAAATAAAAACTAAGACATAAAATACCTAAACCTAAAAATAAAAATAAACTAAATAAAATCAAAATATAAAATAAAAAAAAAAACTTAAAAAAATAAATAAAATAAAACATAACTAAAACCTAAACTAAACTTAAACCTAAAGAAAATAAAATAAAAATAAAATAAAACTAAACTAAAAAAAAAATAAAACCTACATAAAATAAAACTAAACCTAAAATAAAAATAAAATAAACCTAAAATATAATAAAATAAAACTAAATAGAAACTTAAACTTAAAAATAAAACCTAAAATAAATAAAAATAAACCTAAACTAAATAAAATCCTAAACCTAAAAGAAATAAACCTAAAAATAAAAACTAAAAAATAAATAAAACCTAAACTTAAATAAAATAAAATAAAACAAAAAAAAATAAATATAATAACTAAAATAATGCCTAAATAAACTAAAATTAAACCAAAATTTAAACTTAAAATAAAATAAAAACCTAAACTAAAATAAAATAAATAAAACTAAATAAAATAAACCTAAACTAAATAAAAAAATAAACTAAAATAAATAAACATTAAATAAATACCTTATAAATAATAAAAAATACACATAAATAAAAAAATAAACTAAAATAAATAAACTAAATAAACCTAAATTTACCAGTTTACTTAATATAAAAAAAACACTAAACCTTAAATCCTAAAGAAACTAAACCCTAAACCACAAAACCACAAACCAACCCAACCTAAACCTAAACCCTGACCAAGCCTGACCCTCTAAAACCCTAAACTAACCCACCAAATCTAAACCCTAACCCGTATACCCTAAACCTAACTACTGGACCCAACCACTAAACCCTAACTAAATCCAGACCACTGAATAAACTAAGCCCAAACCCTGAGACAACTCTAAAACCTAGCCCAAGCCTAAGGCACAAAACTAAACTACCCTGACCTACCACTGACCCTAAACTAATAAACCAACCCAGGCCAAAACCCAAGCTGAGCCTAAACCTAAACTTAAATAAAAAACCTAAAATAAAATAAATATAAAACCTAAAAATATAAAAACCTAAAACTACTAAAACTAAAAAGATAAAATAAAAATAAATTAAAATAAAATAAAGAAATAAATAAAATAAAATAAATAATGATAAAAAATCTTAATATATAAAATAAACATAAAATAAAAATAAAATAAACCTAAAATAAAACTAAATAAAACATTAACCTAAAAATAAACCTGAAATAAAACCTAAAATAAATAAAAAAATAAAACTAAACTACTAAAAATAAAATAAATAAACTAAAATAAATAAAATAAAACTAAACCTAAACCTAAACTAAATAGATAAATAAATAAATAAACCTAAACTAAACTAAAAATAAAACTTAAAATAAACTTAAAATAAAAACCTAAAACCTAAAATAAAAAATAAAATTAAAACATAACCTAAACTTAAAATAAAATATAATAAAAAATAAAACTAAAAATAAACCTAAACCTAAATAAAAAAAACTAAACCTAAAAAAAAAAATTAAAATAGAAAACTAAACTAAAATAAATAAACTAAACTAAATAATAATAAAACTAAAATAATAAAATAAACTAAATAAACCTAAACCTACTTGGTTTACTTAATTTTAAAATAATAAAACCCTAAACCATAAATCCACACCCTAAACCCTATAACTACCACACCCTACCATATCTAAAGACTGAGCCCTACCCTAAACCTAAATACCACTGACCCTAAACTCTGACCCTTACCCAGGCCTACTAATCTTACCTGACCTTAAAAACCTAAAGCTACCATACCCAAACAATTATCCTATAGCCCACCACTACCACTACCTGACCCTGACCTGTTAACCTACATCTTCTGACCCTACCACTCTAAACCTACCATACCCACCAATCATCAAAAACTTTACTACCACCCAATCCTACCAACCTTCCACACCTAAACCTATATAAACCTCAAATAAATAAATAACTAAAACTTAACCTAAAATAAAATAAAATTAAAAGAAAACTAAACTAAAAACTAATCTTAAATAAAATAAAATAAAAAAATAAAAAATAACTAAATAAAATAAATAAACCTAAACTTGAAAAATAATATAAACTAAGAATAAAAACCTAAATAAAATAAAACTAAATAAAACTAATAAAATAAAAACTAAATAAATACCTAAATTTGAAATAAACCTAAAATAAAAAAACCAAACAAAATAAAATTAAAAATAAACCTAAATAAAAATTAAATAAAATAAAAAAACAAAACTAAACTAAATAAAAATGTTAAACATAAACCTAAAAAAAAAAACTAAACTGACCCTAAACTAAATAAAATAAAATAAACTAAAACTAAAACTAAAATAAACCTAAAAATAAATAAAATAAAGCCAAATAAACCTAATAAAACCCTAAAGCTAAACTAAACCTAAACTAAATAAAACCTAAAATAAAATAAATAAATAGACATAAACCAAAATAAAATGAAAAAATATAAAATAAAATAAAAACATAAACTAACAATAAACATAAAAGAAAATTTAAAAACTAAGCTAAAAATAAATAAATAAAAACCTAAACAAAACTAAAAAATAGGAAAACCTAAATAAAATAAAACTAAACCTAAAATAAAAATAAAAGAAACCTAAAATAAAATAAAAACAAAATAAATACCTAAACATAAAAAATAAACCTAAAATTAAAACCTAAAAATCAATAAGAAATAAAAACCTAAAATAAAAAACCTAAACCAAAAAATAAAAAATAAATAAAATAAACTAAACTAAGATAAACTAAATTAAAATAAATAAAGCTTAAACCTAATCCTCAATAAACTAAAATAAAACCTAAACTATAAATAAAATAAATTAAATTAAAATTAACCTAAACTAAACTAATCTAAAATAAATATAAAATAAAATAAACTGAATCCAAATAAAAAATAAATAAACCAAAAAAAATAAAATAAAATAAAAATAAATATAAAATAATAAAACTAAATATATAATAACCATAAAATAAAAAAATATAAAACTAAATGAAAATAAAATACTAAAAATAAATTAAAATAAATAAATAAATCAAAATAAATACTAAACCTAAATAAAAATAAACTAAACTAAATAAAAACACTAACATAAAATAAATAAAAAAACTAAACCTAAACTCATAAACAATAAAATAAACTAAAATAAAACCTAAACTAATAAAAATAAACCTAAAAATAAAACCTAAAAACCTAAAAAAAATAAATAAACCTAAAATAAAATAAAAAATAAACTAAACCTAAAAATAAAATAAAAATAAAACTAAATAAAAACATAAACTAAACCTAAAAAATAAAATAAACTAAATAAAACTAAAATAAACTAAAATAAAATAAATAAAATAAAATAAACAAACCTAGGGTTTGCTTGTTTTTAGAAAAAAAACCATCTCTAAAACCCTAAATACTCTAACCTAAACTAACCTAACCACTACCTACTGACCCATAAACCCTAACTTAACCCAACTACTAAATACCACAAACCCTACTTAAAATACAAACTGACCCAAAAATAAATCCAAAATATCCAAACCCTAACCCCAAACCACAAACTAACCCCAAAAATAGGCCTTACCAAACCCTAAAAGCCAAACACTAAACCTAAAATAGCCAAACTAAAACCCAATCTTAAATCCAAAATAAACTAAAAACTATACCTAAATAAAACCTAAACTTAAATAAAACCAAATAAATAAAAAAAACCTAATAAATAAAAAATTAAATTAAATTACCTAACTAAAACTAAACCTAAGCATAAAATAAATAAATAAAATAAACTAAATATAAAACTAAAATAAACTTAAACCTAAAAATAAACCTAAAAATAACTGAATAAACCTAATAAAAAAAAAACTTCTAATAAATAAAATAAAATAAAATAAAATAATCCTAAATGACACTAAAAATAAAATAAAATAAAACCTAAACCTAAACTACTAAATAAAATAAAATAAATTAAAATAAACTAAAACTAAAATAAAACTAAAAATAAAACTAAAATAAAAACCTAAAATAAACATAAAAAAAATAAAACAAAAACTAAAAAAATAAAATAAAAATAAAATAAACCTAAAAAATAAAATAAAAATAAACAAAATAAAAAGCATAAACCTAAACCAAAACCTAAACTAAAAATAAATAAAACCTAAAATAAAATAAACCAAACTAAAATAAAAAAATAAATAAATAAAATAAACTAAATAAAAACTACTTACTTATAAAAAAACCATAAACCTAAACCCTAAATCCTAAACTCTAAACCCTAAACCCTAAACCCTAAAATAACCTAAACCCAAACTAAATCCAAACCTAATCTACCCTAAACCTAAACCTAACCCTACCTAAACTAAATAAAATACAAACCTAAAAAAAATAAATCCACAATTAAATAAACCTAAACCTAAACCCTAAAACCACAACCAACTAGTTTAAATGAGGCTAAACTGACCTGGCGATAACAACCAGGAATGGTTACCCTATCTAAATCTACCTAAACTGATATGTAACCAAAAAACCTGACTTAAAAAATAACCTAAAATTAAATTAAAACATAAACCTAAATAAAATAAAAAAAATTAATTAAATGAACCTACTAAACTAAACCTAAGCATAAAAATAAAAAAATAAATAAAATAAACTAAAATAAAAGAAAACTAAAATAAAACATAAAACCTAAAAAATAAACCTAAACAAATAAAAATAACTCCTAAACTAAATAAAATAAAAATAAATAAAATAAAATAACTAATCCACTAAAAATAAAACTACTAAACCTAAACTAAAACTAAATAAACCTAAACTAAAATAAATAAATAAAATATTAAAATAAAAAACTTAAACTAAAATAAAACCTAAAAATAAACCTAAAATAAAATAAACCTAAAATATAATAAATAAAACATAAAACTTAAAAAATAAAAATAAAATAAACTAAAAAAATAAAAATAAACTCAACTAAAATACATAAATAAATAAACTATAAAATAAATAAAAATAAAACTAAACTAAATAAAATAAAATAAACAAATAAAATAAAAAATAAATATAAATAAAAAATAAACTAAAATAAATTAATAACTATAAAACTAACTAAAAACTAAAACTAAACTAAAAAATAAAACCACAAATAAACCTAAACCTAAATTAAAAACTAAAAAAAAAAAAAAAAAATAAACCTAAAATAAAAATAATCCTAAAATAAACCAAAAAATAAAAAACTATATAACCTTATAAAACCACAAACCTAACTAAAAACCTAAACTAAACCCTAAACCCCAAACCCCAACCACAAACTACTAAAATACTAAAAATTAAAAAAATGACCCAAAACATAAAAAATAAAAACCTAACCTAAAAGAATGTGCATAACCATTAAACATCCAAAAAGTCAAATCATAAAAATAGTTATCATAGTGGTGGTATCATAAATATGGAGGTGGTGGTCGGTGCAGTGGTGGTTATGGAGGCAGGAGATGGAGGTTAAACCATGGTGGTGAAAGAGATAATATGAGGTGGATCCAACTACTAGAGGTGGGGTGTTCGATGGGAAAGCGAATGATCAAACTGCTTATGGAAAGTCTTTAAAGTAAATGACTACTTATCTAGGGTTTTATTTGCTCTATGTGTGCTCATTTTTTTATGTCATGTCTTAAAAAAACTTGGTAATGGTTGATGAAATAAAAAAAAAATGTTGAATCTAAATTTGTTCTCTGTTAAAAAAAATAAAACCTAAACCCTAACCAAAAACTAAAAAAAAAAACATAAACCCTAAACCTAAACTAAACATTAAAACCACAAACCCTAAACCACAAACCTAAAACCTAAACAAACCCTAAACCACAAATAAATAAAACCAATACCTAAACCCTAAACCAAACTAAACCCAAATAAAAAAAACCTAAACCTCAAAATAAAACTAAAAATAAAATAAATAAAGAACCAAAAAATAAAATAAATAACATTAAATAAAATGTCTATAAAACCTCTAAAACTTAAAAATAAAAATAAAATTAAAAACAAAATTAAATAAAATAAATAAAAAACTAAACTAAGATTAAACCTAATAATAAACCTAAACCTAAAATAAATAAAATAAAATAAAACCTAAAATAAACCTAAAATAAAAACATAATAAAAAAAAAAATAACTAAACTTAAAATAAAATAAAATAAATAAACTAAACTAAATATTACTAAAAATAAAATAAACTTAAACCTAAACTCTACTACCAAAAAATATCTATAAACCTAAAAATAAATAAATATAAATAAACTAAAAATAAAATAAAAAAACTAAAATAATTAAAAATAAAACCTAAAACCTAAAACCAAAATAAATAAAATCAAAACCTAAAATTAAAATAAAATCTAAAACATAAAAAAAATAATAAATAAAATCACAAAATAAACCTAAATAAACTAAATTAAAATCTAAAAATAAATAAAAATAAAAATAAAATAAAATAAACTAAATATAAAAAAATAAAATAAACCTAAATAAAATAAAAATAAAATAAACTCAAATAAATAAAGAATAAACTAAATAAACCTAAACTTACCAAACTTTAAAAAAAACTAATCTACCTAAACACCCAAATACCCAAATCCTAACCCTACTAACCTTACTAAAACCCTAAACCCTAACAAAACCTAAACCCTACCTAAAACTAAACCCCTAAACCTACCTAGCCAAAAAAACCTAACACTAAACCCTAAACCCTACCTAACCTTAAACTAACCTAAACCCAAAACTAACCTAACCCTAAACCTAAACTAATCCTAAACTTTAAGAATGGGAAACATTGATGGCATGAACATCCTCAGTCCATCTAGGTCAGTGGTGGAGGTGAAGGTTGGCGGCGGCTCGTGGTGGTGGGGATCTATAGGTGTTGGTGTATATGGGTGGTGGCTAAGTGGTGGTTATGGAGATAGGAGGAGTGATAGAGGTTACAATGTGGTGGTGGCGAAGGGAGAGATTGGGGATATTAGGGAGGATCCCGCTACTTGAGAGGCGGGGGTGGTTCTAATGGGAACTAGAGAAACTGAAGAATGGCCATTCTGATCTATTTCTTATGGAGTTGTGTCTTTATAGTAGATATGGTTCAACTTATCCAGGGTTTTATATTTTCTCTATGGGTGCTCATTTTTTATCTATGTCACAAACATGTCATAGAAAACTTGGTATGCTACTTGGTTGATGAAATCAAAATAAGAAATGTTGACTCGAATTTGTTCTCTATTAAAAACCTTAAACCTAAACCTAAACTAAAAAAACCCAAACTAAACAAACCTAAACCTAAACCTAAACCCTAAACACAAAACCCACAAACCCTAAACCTAAACCACAAACCTAAAACCTACTAAACCACCTAAACCCTAAACCCCCAAACCCTAAACCCTAAACCTAAACCCTAAACTAACCCTAAACCCTAAACTATTTAACCCTAAACCCTAAACCTTGAATAAAGATGTCATTAGGAGTAAATCTAATGACCTCATACAGTTATGGTATCTAAAATGACTTCAAGAGACTTTCCCTTGACTATAAGTGATTTGAATACCTAAACCCTAACTAAATCATATTATAATATTATGTATAATGTAGCATCATATATTTGAGCGCATAGTGATGTGTTTTAGATGTTATAAGATGTTTTGAAATGTTTTAGTATATTATGGTATTGTGCCTTATAGTCTATATTAATATAAATAATAAAAATATTGATTTAATAAATCAGATGATGATATTTGTTAAATTAGAAGTGAGAATTAGGTGGTAGTACCAAAGGAGCCTAAGAAGTAAGATTTCATGTTCAAAATAAAATATTATATGTTGTAGCATAGTATAACATCATATATCATAATATATTGTTCTATGCATTTTAAATTTTCTTAGTATTTTCAATCATGCGGTTGAGCCTACTAGCATTGTTTATAAAAATGTTGATTTAGACTTTAAAATGGTGGTTGGCCAAATTCATAATAGGTAGAGCATGGCATCTTAATATATTATTTCAATTTAAAATATGTAAGTGATATGACAAATATATATATATATATATATATATATATATATATATATATATATATATATATTTACATAGACTAATTTTATGATTTTTTTTCTTAAGAAATCCCTTGTGATGTGATATGTTACAATATAATATATTATATTCTTGTAGTATAATATAGGATGTCATAACATAGTGTGCATATAATGCATTATAACATACTATTGTGTATTACTACTTATTGTTTAGCATATTTTAGTTTGTTATAGTATGATGTAGTAGAGTTTGTCATATAATTCATAAAATTATGATTTATAGGTTGAGATGATGATGGTGGCCAAATTTAAGGTAAGCTTTAGGAACATCATTGGCATGTGCTATGGTGTGTCATTTAATCAAAAGAATGGAATTTACTTCAAATTAAATATTCATTTTCAACCAAATTTTATAAATTTTTGCTTATCAAGAAGAAAGCGTAGTAGACTTACATCCTCTTAAAGAAGCCAACATGATAGCTTACCTACCATGTAGTAAAGCCTACCAAACTAACAAGGTGCTCAACGGTGTGTAGTGGCCAAGTAAGGAAGGAAAGCATAGCAGACTTACATCTTCAAAAGCAAGAAGACCCTGGGTGACACATTAGTAAGGTAGCATGTTCACCTAGAGCAACTTCTTGAGTGAGTGCCAGAGGTTATCTTATCTCAGTAGCAGAGACAAAAGATATGTATTTTTATATGTTTATGTGGTTTGTATTTGTGTGTTTTGTTGATGAAGGATAGGATGTTGCTCAAGTTCCTTACCTAAACATCGTGGTGAATTTGAAATAAAAATACTTTCAACATGGAAGAGAGTGAATTCAAAATAATATTTTCATTGATGATAATTATTTTGAAACATGATTTTTAATATTTTTTAAAGTAGAGCTCATTGATTGGAAGAATTGGGCTCTCTCCTTATGATTAATAAGATCATCCTTGGTAGGCCTTCTCTATGGCAAAGGGCCTTCCCAAGTAGGTTCAAACAAGCCTCCCATCTTATGACGGGCAATAATGGTCTCCTTAGAACTAAAATAAGCTCTACTTAAAAGCTCTAGATAGACCAACTTATTGTGAGCTTGAATCATTTTAGCTTTGTACAACTCGAGGTCAAAATGCTCATAGCATCTCTCCTCAAACCTTGATCTCTTCTAACCAACTTGGCATTCTACTATTGTGATCTTGCTACCTGACTATCTTTAGTGATGGGAGTTAGACTTCTAATGGTAGAATGACTTTGGATACTAAGGAGAAAGGCATAGACTAAGTTGGAGTTCTATATGTGCGGTTGCCCAAAGCATCAACTACTTATGCCACTATCATTTGTTGTTATTCATCTTCTTTAGTATTTGTATAAGAGTTTTGTTGAAGGCTTCCTAAGCTTGCCTCAGATAGTTGATGGTAGAATATCTCCAATCTATGCTACATCTATAGGAAAAGTTATTGATGTCGGTGCTCTTGAATGTAGTACTATTATCAGATATAATTCTTTGAGGCACTCCAAACTTATATATGATGTGGTTCCTAAAAAACTAGAGCACATCAGTATGACCTCTCTGGAATCACCTTCTCCCATTTGGAAAAGTAGTCAGTAGCAGCTAAGATGAACTGATGACCCTTAGAAGAAGGAGGATCAATCAGTCCCACTTTGTCGGTACCCCGACACTCTAATGTCCATGAGGCAAATGTAGGATGTAGAATGTTGGGTGGATGGTGTAGGACCACACTGTGTATTTGACATTGGTGGCATCACCTAGTTGTATCCATGCAATCTTTAATTAGCAACGATCAGTAGTATCCTAGTATCTTGATCTTGGCTTTCATCTTTAGACCAGATTGGTTGGCTCCACATAATCCTGAGAGCACCTCAGTCACAATCTTATGAGCTTTGTGCTTGTCTAAATAAAGTAACCATATATAATTAAAAGATCACTAGTACAAGACACCATCCACAATAGTGTAGGAAAGTGCTCTCTACTTCATCTGATGGGCTTGGGACTTCTCTTTAGGTAATTTTCCTTTATTTAAGTAATCCATGAATGGTTGCCTCCAATCTAACTCCATCCTTCTTGGCAATGGAAACCTCCCTTCAAGAGAGTACTTTTTTGATGAGTTTAATATCAATAAGAATAACACTTATCTATTATTGATATGGACTCACCTCTTGACATGCCAACTCCTTAGCTTGGCTAAAGCATACATTATGATGTTCTCTCCTTGAGGAATCTTATAAATGGTAACCTATGTGATTTGGGACAATAACTCCATGGTGTACTTATCATAGTTATGGAGCTTTGGCCTTATAACCTTCTAGGACCCAATGGTTGGTTGATAACTAGTTGAGAATCCCCAAAGATGTTGATGTTCAAGATGCTTAGAGTAATGGCTAACTCCAGACTATCAATTAGAGCCTCATATTTAGCTTCATTGTTGGTTTAAGGATTAGATAGATGATATGATAATCTCATCACATCGTGGTTTAGAGTTAAGAGAACTATTCTTACCCCTGCCTTTCCTAGAATAGTAGAATGTGGTTCTTCTCCTCTTTGAGAAGAAGCCACACCATCAAAGTACATCTCCTAGTGGTGAATGCTAGTATCCCCTAAGTTCATGATTTGCTCATTAGGAGATCATCATTAAGCGAAAGTCAATAGGAAGTGAGTGTCTAAATCCACTAGTGCTTGTCCTTTCACCACCGCGGTGGTATGAATGTGTGAGGATCATGGACCTGCCAACCATCAGATAGCGTCATCGTGTCATGAGATACTGTAGTGGATTCATCCTTGAGATTAACTTCACCTTATGAGGAAGCATGTAGTGTTGTAGCATTTTTGGATGCAAAGATTAAAGCTAGAAATTCTTCTTAATGGGTGGATAATTAGCTTCAACAGGGATTAGATGATGGTTGAGGTAGCAGAGTACATTTTCCTTCCCTTCATCATAAAGGAGTCATCTAATACAACATTGTAAAATATGAGGCTTGCCCATAGATTTACTAGAAGCGATGGTGTCATCAGTAATGCTTGATGTCTTTGAAGGCATGCTCACACTTATCAACTCACTTAAACTTGGCATCCTTTTTGACAAGTGCTGAGAATGGCTGATATCTTCCTGATAGGTTGGATATAAATCGTCTTAGATATTCCAACTGCCCTTGGAATTATTTGAGTTGAGTTAAACTTTTAGGGGGTGGCATTTCTAATATTTCCTTGATATTCTCTAGATCAATTTGATTCTCGGTGTCAAACAAACCAAGAATTTCGAAGCTACTCCATACATTTAGGTTCATTTTGAGGTTAAATTATCTTAACTGTTTGGAAACTACTTCATGTCAAAGAGATGGTCTTCAGTTTCTCTACTTTTGACCATGAGATCATCGACATAGCACTTGACTCGATGATGAATGAGTTCATCGAAGATTCGAGTCATAGCCCTTTGGTATATAGCACCGACATTTTTAAGGCTGAAAGGCATGACCTTATAGCAGTAGATTTTGATTGGGGTTCTAAAAGTAGTGTTTCTTTCATCTTCAGGGGTCATCTTTATTTGGTTATATCTAGATGAGCCATCCATGAAATAGAACACTGCATGAGATGAAGCAATGTCCACCATCAGCTCTAGGATTCATAGTGGAAATTTATCTTTTGGACATGCCTTATTTAAATCCTTAAAATCAATGCATATCTGAATTTGGCCATTCTTTATTCTAACTAGGATGATGCTGGCTAACCAGGTAGGGTATTTTTTTTCTAGATGACACTAGCATCAATCAGTTTCTTGACTTCAGAAATGACCTATTATAATATATCTAATTGCATATGTCTAGGAGCTTGCTTAATAGGGTTAGCAGTATGCTTTGTTGCTAGTTTATGGACCACTACATTAGGAGCCAATCTAGGCATCTCTTTATTACTATGCAAAGCGCCTTAAACTTCAATAGCTAAGTCATTGGCTTCAATTTAATTCAACAAGAAGCGTGTATGTCGGTGGATCTTCTTTAATTCCTAAGTTGATTTTCTTGAGCTCATCGATGGTTGACTTGATCTCTTCTTCAAACTTTGGTGGTGCATCTTTGACTTTAAAATCATTTGGATCATCTAAAGTTTCTAAGCATAACTCCTTATACGAGTTAATTTGATTTGAAAAGAACATATCAAATGGTGAGGACTAGCGTGTCGCCATCATCGGTGGACCCTATATAAATCTTAGTCATCTTGATTGAGAGCTTTTGCATTTATTCTTCCATATCTTTTCAAAGTAGTCGACTTGTGCTTTGGCCAAGTATATGGGATTAACCCTTTCTTTTGCTAAATTATGAACACAAGGCAAGTAGCAAAAGGTAATTCTATTAAATCTTTATATGAATCATCCTCAAGTTCTACATCAACATCTTGACTTGAGGATGATGCTCAAGAACCTACGTGTCTTCACACATGACTTAGGGCTTTTCTTAACCAAACCCTTTGCTTTTTTTGAGAGGAAAGTGGGGTTAGAACTAAGGTTCCCAAGGATGCCTATTTTCACTTATAGACTTGGATACATTTATGCTTTGCTTTGGAGCTCATCTTCATCGTTATCTAGCTCAAGTATCACCTCAAGGGAATCACTGAGAAGAGCTAGCTGGTGTGGTAACCATATAAGACTCATCCGATGAACTAGATTTTAAGTCTATATCGATAGTAGGTGTACTCCTGGTAGCTGGGACATATCTTCTATTGGGTGGCCAATTATTGACTCATTTTTAGAATGAGCTCTCAACCCCTCCATCTTAGACATAGGACTTCTCTTAGACTTTAAGAGTTCCTTAGTCTTAAGACACATCTAGATTAGGTGGACACTCATAGCCCAAATACTTAGAAGAGTTAGCCATAGGAATAGGTCATGCCTTAGGGTGTTAGAAAAATTTTCTACCCTTAGCTTGAACCATTCCTCACCTTCCTTCAAGTCAAACTCCAAATCAATCTTATTTGATTTTCTCCAAACTCAAATCAATGTGATTGAAATCCATGATTGAAACCATGAATGAAATTCCTAGTCCAAATCTTTCTTAAGTCCTTAATCTTCTTTTAAGGACTTAACCTAAATCATGACCTAAACTAATTCAAACTCATGTGATTTTCTCATAATTCATTTATATTCTCATTTATATTCACATATATAAATGAAATATAAATTCAAACTAATCAAACTAAACTCAAAATTCAAAATCCTTTCATAAAATTTCCAAAGTCCTTTAAATTTTCCTTCATGGACTTAGCCAAAATCAAAAAAATGCAAAATTCATGGGATTTTCTCATAACTCATTTATATTCTCATTTATATTCACATATATAAATGAAATATAAAACAAATCAATCAAATCAAATCCAAAAAATTAAAATTTAAAATCCTTCTTAAGTCCTTAATTTCCCTCTTAAGGACTTAGCCTAAATCATGTTCAAATCAATTCAAATTCATGGGATTTTCTTATAACTCATTTATATTCTCATTTATATTCACATATATAAATGAAATATAAATATAAATCAATCAAACTAAATCCAAAATTCAAGCTCCAAACTCCAAAAATTTCCTAAGTCCTTTAAATTCCCTCTTAAAGACTTAGCCTAGATCATAATCAAATCACTTCAAATCCTTGAAATTTTCTCATGACCCATCTATATTCTCATTTATATTCACATCTATAAATGAAATATAAATTCAAACAATCAAAACCAATTCCAAAAATCAAACTCAAAACCACTCAAAATCCAACCTAAGCTTCTTAAGTCAAAGTCTTGAACTTAGCCAAATCAACTTCAAATCAGGCCAAACTCTTGATTTTTCTTCATGATTCAATCAACCTACAATCATGAATCAAAATATAAATACAAACTTCAATCACTAAATCAAATCTCAATTCAAAAAATCAAACCCCAAATCCTTTCATGTTCTTCCTTTGAATATGAAATTGTCAAATGAATCAAAACCCATTTGACTTAAAACCAATTGCAAATGGTTATATTTCAATCATAAGTCCATATACAAGTTCAATCAAACTCAAATCAAGCTTTGACCAAGCCATTTGATCCAGGCTCACTTAAAGTGACCTAAAACCCTTATGAGCTAAATTCTAATCCTAACCAAATTGGATTGAATCAAACTCACCTATGCCTCTCATCTTGATCAACAATCATCATTAGATGATCAATCACTCAAATTGGGTCAAACCAAGTCAAACCTATTGGTTGACCAAGTCAACACTTAGCCAAATGAAACCTAACATAGCCAAACTCCACTATAGGCCAAATTGATTGAAACAATTGATCTAAGTTCATTCATGACCTATGTTTGAACTTGACCAAGTCAACATTTGAGCCTAACCTAGCCCAATTGGCCACTTGACCCAATTTGACCCAACTTGACCTAAAAAGTCAAAATGTGCCAAAACTTGATCTAAGCCAAATTGATTGAAACCAATGGGTCAAGTTCATTCCAAATCACTTGTTGAACTTGACCAAAATCTCAATTGGCCAACTAGACCTAACCTAGCCCAATTGACTTTGAACAACTTGACCTAAAGGGGTCATGTTGAGCCAAATTCAAACTTAACCAAAATCAATTGGAAAAAAGATACCAATCCACTCCATATGACTAACCAAACCTAAACCTACCCTTGACCTAGCTAAAATAGGTCAAATTGGTCAACTTGACCCATTTTACCTAAATGAAGTCATATGAGCCAAATTCAAACCAAAACCAAATTGAATCAAACCAAAGCCATCAAAACATTTCAAATGGTCATATAAACTTGATCCAACCCTTAGTTTGACCCAATTTGACCAATTGGTCAACTTGACCCAAGTTGACCCATTTTGACCTAAATGGGTCAACATGAGCCAAACCATACCAAATGAACTCCAAATCCAATGAAACTTGGCCAAACCTATTTTCTCAACATACCCAACATATTCAAATTCAAAATTAGCTAAATGACCATTTTACCCTAGGCCATAAAACAAATTTTGGTCAAATCCATGGGGAATTTGGTCAAGTCCTCTTCATACCAACTTGATACCTTCCTAATAGGTCAAGTAGACCCTATGGTGGTGCAGATGGGTTTGGGTTAGCAAGCAGCACATGGCTCAAATTGGCCATATGGAAAACTTCCCTCCACTTATTTTGAAGCACATGGGAGGTTACCACTCACTCCTTAGCCCAAACCGACCATGTGCAAACTTCTAATAGCTCAAATAGCCCTTTCAATCTTGGAAATTGGATCAAAATAAAAAACATAGCTTCGGCCATCCGATTTCCATAGGGGGAGATATACTACCCCTAATTCACTTCAGTTCTAACATCCTCTCGATTGAGTAAGGGAGAGGGTTAGAGCCATCTTAGAGTGATCTAAGCTCTCTAGAAGGGATTTGAATTTGGCATTTCTCATTTTCATCCTTTAAAAATAGGGAGCTCCATAGATTGGTAAACTTTCTCCACACTCCAAATCAATTCAATTGCCTTTGCACACTCAGGGGCCAAGTTTAAGCTCTCTCTCAAGTTTCAAAGGCAAGGGGGGTCTAATTCCATCAAAGCTGCAAGGGAGCTAAGGAGGTTGGTCCATAGAGCAATCTACTCAACCTTAGGAGCTAATACTTTCACGCTTCATCTCAACGGACCAAGCTCCTCCAAGGGAATCGAGCGGTGATCACCTCCGCAAGGTTAGACATTTTTGACCACTAAACTTGATGTGTGTTGGCCTTTTGAAAGAATGTTTAATGGCATGGA